>JAPXFY010001141.1:0-7500 GCA_030674185.1 Monoplex corrugatus
ATGAAAAAAAAAAAAAAAAAAGAAAGAAAAAAATTCATAATGGTCTCTGGCTTATAATGACGATAAGCCATAAGCGAGTTACGCGTTGGTAAGTGCTTCAGTTGTACTTATAGGTTTCTACTGCTGGGTATTGTCTACCAAACAATACACATCCACCACCATCACCACCACCACCCCAACAACACACAAAACAATAACACTCACCCACCACCACCAACACATCCACCACAACCACCACAATACCATCATCCGCCACTACCATCATCACCATCACACCAACTACCGTAACCACCACCACACCATAATAACACCCACCACCCACCACAACACAATACCACCACCACCACCACCACCAATAACACACCACACCAAACCACCACATCATCACAACCACCACCACCACTAACACCACCACCACCCCAACACAACAACAACACCACCCACCAATAACAACCACACCACCACCACCACCCACCACCACCACCACCACCACCACAACAACAACACCAACACCAACAACAATAACACCACCACCAATAACAAACAACCACCACCACCACCAATAACACACCACCAATAACACAACCACCACCACATACCACCACCACAACACCAACAACAATAACACCACCAACAACAACAATAACACCACCAATAACACCACCACCACCACCACACTAACAACAACAACAACAATACCACCACCACTACCACCAACAATACCAACAAATAAATACCACCCACCACCACCACTGACAACAACAATACCCACCACCACCACCACCACCACCACCACTCATCATCATCATCAACAACAACAACAATAACACCACCACCCACCCTCATTACCACCACCACCACCACCACCAAAACAACAATAATACCACCCACCACCACCACTGACAACCACCACCACCACCACCAACAACAACAACAACAATACTAACACAACAACAACACCATCAACAATAACAACAACACCAACAACAATGACACCACCACCACCACCAACAACAACAACAACAACTATACCACCACCACCCCACTAACACAACAACACCATCAACAATAACAACAACACCAACAACAATGACACCACCACCACCACCACCACCGCCAACAACAACACCAACAATACCACCACCACCACCACCACCACCACCACCAACAACAACAATAGTACCACCCACCACCACCACCGACAACAACACCCACCACAACCAGCAGCAGCAGCACCACCACCACCACCAACAACAACAAGAAGAACAATACCACCACCACCACCACCACCACCACCAACAACAAGAAGAACAATACCACCACCACCACCACCACCACCATCACCACCACTACTCACCACCACCACCACCACCACCAACAACAACAACAATAACACCACCACCCAGCCTCACCACCACTACTCACCACCACCACCAAGAAAACAACAACAATACCACCCACCACCACCACTGACAACAACAACACCCACCACAACCACCACCACCGCCTCCACTCACCACTCACCACCACCACCACCACCATCACCACCACACCACCACCACCAACAACAATAACAACAATAACACCAACACACACCATCACCACCAACACCTCCACCATCAACAAAATTAACAACAACAACACCACACTACCATCGTCATCATCACGACCACCACCAATAACAATAACACAACCACCATCACCACCACACCACCACCACCACCACCACCACTGAGCTGGAGGGAAGGGTAGTGAAGATGGGAATGGGGAACCTGAAAAGTTTAAATGTGACTGGCTGAAAGATGAATAGACCTTGCAAGTTAGGTCGTTTTTTGTTGGTGTTTGTGTCTGTTTCATTTTGTCTGACCATAAATCGTGTAATAAATAGATCTATCGTTTCCCACGATTTGTTGTGGTTTTTGGTTTTGTTTTGCTTTGTTCTGGTTTGTTGCCGTCTGAATTCTCTCGGGTGCGTGTGTGCAGTTTGTTTCGCTCACACTATGCAGGTACTATATTGCTGAACACACTATGCAGGCGGTATGTTGCTACACACACTGTGCAGGTAGTATGTTGCTGCACACACTATGCAGGTAGTATGTTGCTACACACACTGTGCAGGTAGTATGTTGCTACACACACTGTGCAGGTAGTATGTTGCTACACACACTGTGCAGGTAGTATGTTGCTACACACACTGTGCAGGTAGTATGTTGCTACACACACTATGCAGGTAGTATGTTGCTACACACACTGTGCAGGTAGTATGTTGCTACACACACTGTGCAGGTAGTATGTTGCTATACACACTATGCAGATAGTATGTTGCTACACACACTGTGCAGGTAGTATGTTGCTACACACACTATGCAGTTAGTATGTTGCTACACACACTATGCAGGTAGTATGTTGTTACACACACTATGCAGGTAGTATGTTGCTACACACACTGTGCAGGTAGTATGTTGCTACACACACTGTGCAGGTAGTATGTTGCTACACACACTGTGCAGGTAGTATGTTGCTACACACACTGTGCAGGTAGTATGTTGCTACCACACACTGTGCAGGTAGTATGTTGCTACACACACTGTGCAGGTAGTATGTTGCTACACACACTATGCAGGCGGTATGTTGCTACACACACTGTGTAGGTAGTATGTTGCTACACACACTGTGCAGGTAGTATGTTGCTACACACACTGTGCAGGTAGTATGTTGCTACACACACTGAGCAGGTAGTATGTTGCTACACACACTATGCAGGCGGTATGTTGCTACACACACTGTGTAGGTAGTATGTTGCTACACACACTGTGCAGGTAGTATGTTGCTACACACACTGTGCAGGTAGTATGTTGCTACACACACTGTGCAGATAATATGTTGCTACACACACTGTGCAGTTAGTATGTTGCTACACACACTGTGCAGGTAGTAAATGTTACACACACTATGCAGGTAGTATGTTACTACACACACTGTGCAGGTAGTATGTTGCTACACACACTATTCAGGTGGTATGTTGCTACACACACTATGCAGGTAGTATGTTGCTACACACACTATGCAGATAGTATGTTACTACACACACTGTGCAGGTAGTATGTTGCTACACACACTATGCAGGTAGTATGTTGCTACACACACTATGCAGGTAGTATGTTGCTACGCACACTATGCAGGTAGTATGTTGCTACACACACTGTGCAGGTAGTATGTTGCTACACACACTGAGCAGGTAGTATGTTGCTACACACACTGAGCAGGTAGTATGTTGCTACACACACTGTGCAGGTAGTATGTTGCTACACACACTGTGCAGGTAGTATGTTGCTACACACACAGTGCAGGTAGTATGTTGCTACACACACTGTGCATGTAGTATGTTGCTACACACACTATGCAGGTAGTATGTTGCTACACACACTGTGCATGTAGTATGTTGCTACACACACTGTGCATGTAGTATGTTGCTACACACACTATGCAGGTAGTATGTTGCTACACACACTATGCAGGTAGTATGTTGCTACACACACTAGTGCAGGTAGTATGTTGCTACACACACAGTGACCAGGTAGTATGTTGCTACACACACTGTGCAGGTAGTATGTTGCTACACACACGTGCAGGTAGTATGTTGCTACACACACTGTGCAGGTAGTATGTTGCTACACACACTATGCAGGCGGTATGTTGCTAACACACACTATGCAGGTAGTATGTTGCTACACACACTGTGCAGGTAGTATGTTGCTACACACACTGTGCAGGTAGTATGTTGCTACACACACTGTGCAGGTAGTATGTTGCTACACACACTGTGCAGGTAGTATGTTGCTACACACACTGTGCAGGTATATGTTGCTACACACACTGTGCAGGTAGTATGTTGCTACACACACTGTGCAGGTAGTATGTTGCTACACACACTGTGCAGGTAGTATGTTGCTACACACACTGTGCAGTAGTATGTTGCTACACACACTGTGCAGGTAGTATGTTGCTACACACACTGTGCAGGTAGTATGTTGCTACACACACTGTGCAGGGTATTTGCTGAACACACTGTGCAGGCGGTATGTTGCTGAACACACTGTGCAGGCGGTATGTTGCTGAACACACTGTGCAGGCGTATGTTGCTGAACACACTGTGCAGGCGGTATGTTGCTGAAACACTGTCCCTATTTTCCATAGCCTCCTTTAACTCTTTTCCCGCCATGGTCGCAATCAAGCGATTCCCGTACGACCACTATGGTCACATTTATGCGACTTGGAGGGGTCATGCTAAACGATCTCTTCACGCGGGTACAAAGCTTCTGTCAGCTCCATTGGTGAATGCAGGTGACTTTGCTATTTTTAAACTTTACCCAGCGACCTAGTTTTTCAGCAGTAAGGCCAGAGTGTGACTTTGTCGACTGTCGGAATTTACGTCACGTTTTCTCCGAAGCGTTTTCTCCAAAATGGCTGCAAATCGACACGCATTGTCTATCAATCCGAGTAGAATAAGCAGACAGCTGACTCTGTGTGTAGATTTTCCATTGCTTTTCCTCATTTATTATAATGATATCTGGTGCACAACTCACGAAATAAGGTCAGTAGTACAGTTAATGAAAAGTATGAAAAAAATTGTTTTTCTTTATAATAAGATCATCTGTGGAATAATCAATCAAGCACATAAACATAAGCAAGCATTCATATATAAATACAACACCTGCCCTTTACACAGCAAAAAAGAAAGTAAGTGAAAATCTTTAATAGTCTTTGAGATATAGGCTTTTAAAAATGCATACTGCGCTGCAAAATTGGTTGTCCAAAATATACTTGGCACTGAGGAGTGCCGTTTCTGGGGAAACTTGACGGTGAAAGAGTTAATCAAACGTCCGTTTCCATATGCCTCCTTTAATTAAATGTCCCATGTTTCCATATGCCTCCTTTAATTAAATGTCCCTGTTTCCCTAATGCCTCCTTTAATTAAATGTTCCTGTTTCCATATGCCTCCTTTAATCAAATGTCCCTGTTCCCATATGCCTCCTTTAATTAAATGCCCTGTTTCCATATGCCTCCTTTAATTAAATGTCCCTGTTTCCATATGCCTCCTTTAATCAAATGTCCCCGTTTCCATAGCCTCCTTTAATTAAATGTCCCTGTTTCCATATGCCTCCTTTAATTAAATGTCCCTGTTTCCATATCCTCCTTTAATTAAATGTCCCTGTTTCCATATGCCTCCTTTAATCAAATGTCCCCGTTTCCATATGCCTCCTTTAATTAAATGTTCCTGTTCCATATGCCACTTTATTAACCCTTATCATATGCCCTGTCCAACTCTGTTTCCATATCCTCCTTAATAAATTCCCTGTTTCCATATGCAGCGTCTTTAATCAAATGTCCCCGTTTCCATATGCCTCCTTTAATTAAATGTCCCTTTCCATATACCTCCTTTAATTAAATGTCTGTTTCCATATGCCTCCTTTAATTAAATGTCCCTGTTTCCATATGCCTCCTTTAATTAAATGTCCCTGTTTCCATATGCCTCCTTTAATTAAATGTCCCTGTTTCCGTATGTTTCCATATACATCTTTGATTACATGTCCCTGTTTCCATATGCCTCCTTTAATTACATGTCCCTGTTTCCATACACCTCCTGTAATTAAAGATCCCTGTTTCCATACACCTTCTTTGATTAAATGTCCCTGTTTCCATATGATTTCTTTAATCAAATGTCCCTGTTTCCATATACCTCCTTTAATTAAATGTCCCTGTTTCCATATGCCTCCTTTAATCAAATGTCCATGTTTCCATAACCTCCTTTAGTTAAATGTCCCTGATTCCATATGCCACATTTGATTAACCCTTTGATTCTTTCGCCCTGTCCACCACTTCTTGCATTGTCAACCATGCTAAGCAAAAACTTCACCCTTTGCTCTCTGGATAGGGTGCGGGAGTCAAAGAGAGTCAAAGGGTTAATATAATGTCCCTGTTTCCATACGCCTTCTTTAATGAAATGTCCTTGTTTCTGTATGCCTCTTTTGATTAAATGTCCCTGTTTCCATATGATTCCCATGATATATTGTCCCTGTTTCCATATGCCTCCTTTAATTAACCCTTTGACTTTTGCACCTATCTACCAGTTCCTGCATCGCCAATCATGCTGGCAATGCAAAATCTTAACCCTTTGGCTCTCACCCTATCCACCAGCTTCCTGCAGGAAACTGGTGGATAGGGTGAGGGAGTCAAAGGATTGAGTTTTTGCTGTTGGTGGATATGGTGCGGGAGTCAAAGGGTTAAGTTTTTGCTGTTGGTGGATAGGGTGGGGAGTCAAAGGTTAAGTTTTCGCTGTTAGTGGATAGGGTGCGGGAGTCAAAGGGTTAAGTTTTTGCAGTTGGTGGACAGGGAGCGCGGGAGTTAAAGGGTTAAATGTCTCTGTTTCCTTGTGGTCTACATACATTCTATATTTCCTCGTCTTTATATAATTATGCCCCCTGTATGCTTGTCTCAAGTCGTTCCCAGTCACTGTAACGTTTCCCGTGAATGTCTTTACTTGAATGTGTGTACTTTCTGCTTGTGCCTATACTTTGCTACTCATCCACCCCCTCCCCTCGCTTCCTATCCACCACCTCCATCCCCTCCCCTCCCCCTCCCCTCCCCCTCCATGCCCTGTCTCCCAGTTTTGGCCTGCAGACAGACAACGGTGTCATGGATATATGGCACTGCGGGTGGATTATCAGACTGGGGCACAAAGTTTGGGGGAAAACATCGCGTCAGCCATGAGGACAGACAGTCTGTGGGTTGGGGGTGGAGGGGGGGGGAGTCTGGTGTGGGGGTTATGTCATAGTGGTCTTTGCTGCCTGTTGGATCTGTCGTCTGTTTGTTTTTTCCTTGTGTGTTTGGTGTGTTTCTCTGTAAGATTGTGCCGTCCTCTCTCTCTCTTTTTCTCTCTCTCTCTCTCTCTCTCTCTTTCTCTTCTCTCTCTCTCTCTCTCTCTTTCTCTCTCTTTCTCTCTCTTTCTCTCTCTCCTCTTCTCTTTCTCTCTCTCTCTCTTCTCTTCTCTTCTCTCTCTTCTCTCTTTCTCTCTCTTTCTCTTTCTCTCTCTCTCTCTCTCTCTCTCTCTCTCTCTCTCTCTCTTTCTCTCCTTTCCTCTTTCTCTCTCTCTCTCTTCTCTCTTTCCCTCTCTCTCTCTCTCTCTCTCTCTCTCTCTCTCTCTCTCTCCTCTCTCTCTCTCTCTTCTCTCTCTCTCTCTCTCTCTCTCTCTCTCTCTCTCTCTCTCTCTCTCTCTCTCTCTTGTTTGGTGTGTGTGTGTGTTGTGTGTGTATGTGTGTTGTTTTTGTGCTGTATGTGTGTGTGTGTTGTGTGAGTGTGTGTGTGTGAATGTGTGTGGTGAGTGTGTGTGTGAGTGTGTGTGTTGTATGTGTGTGTAGTGTGTGTGTGTGTGTGTAGTGGTGTGTGTGTGTGTATGTGTGTGGGTGTATGGTGTATGGTGTGATGAGTGAGTGAGTGTGT
>JAPXFY010001141.1:15000-25000 GCA_030674185.1 Monoplex corrugatus
TGTGTGTGTTTGTGTATGTGTGTGTGTTTGTTTGTGTGTGTTTGTTTGTGTGTGTGTGTGTGTGTGTGGTGTGTGTGTGTGTGTGTGTTGTTTGTGTCTGTGTATGTGTGTGTGTTTGTTTGTGTGTGTGTGTGTGTTTGTGTGTGTGTTTGTGTGTGTGTGTGCGTGTGTATGTGTGTGTGCGTGTGTATGTGTGTGTGCGTCTATGTGTGTGTGCGTGCGTCTGTCTGTCTCTCTCTCTCTCTCTCTGTGTGTTAAGTGTTGTGCATTTATTCATTTTTTTGTCTTTTGTATACGTTTGACAAATGCCAGACGGCCGAAAGCATGCGCCTGTCTTGTTTTGTTATCTTAAATACGCGTTCCAACGATAACATTGAAAAAAACAAAATTGAGTCACAGGCATGTAAACCGGTACATGATTAGTCAAACCATAACATAAATTGAATAACAATCATACTGTTCATTTAGCTCATTAAATCCGTTTTCTAGTCAAAGAGTATAGTAGGCCTACCTCTGTATGTACTGTATACTCTTTGATCTAGTCTAACGTGACTGAACAAGCATGTGGCTTACCTACATGTACAAAAGAATGCATGGAAGTGTATACACACACACACCACACACACACACACACACACACACACACAACACACACACACACACACACACACACACACACACACACACACACACACACACACACACACATGTATATAGACATTACCGCTGAAAAAGAAATCGGAAAAGTTCCTGCAAAATGTTCGAGTTTTTCACTTGGAACAGTACTTGTTGACCATAGCAAAAACAACCTTGACACTTGAGAATTGCTTTGTCTCCCAGTGACGTAGCCAGAAACTAATGGATCCTAGGCCCCGGTTTCAGCATTCTGCAAAATGGGCGCAGGAAAAGTTTCAGTTTCAGTTTCAATTTCTCAGGATGACGTCTCCGCGTTCGGAATGAATTCCATATGCACTATCGTCATAGGTGCCGTGTGATGGAGAAAATCTACAATGATCACGGCACAAGCCTTAAACCTGCACATAAACCCATGAGCTGGCCAGGTTCTGAGGTCTTAGATAGTTACATAACCCTGGAGTCGTAGGGGAGTGAGGTGGCAGAGACCTCAACTTTTTCCGGGGCCAGCGTCACGAGGACGGTGCCCATCCCCTCTCCCTCGCTTCAAATTCATATTCATTTTCACATCTTTTTTTTTTTTTTTTACCAAGAATTCAGAAAGGCAAGAAGGTTAATTGTCTTCAAGGAGTGGGACCTAGGAAATCAACATATCTCTTCAATGTTTTATAGCAAGACAGCCGGGCAATGCCATGCTCGTCAAGATTTTCAACTGCCGTGGGATCTTTAGCGTGCGCAGCTAGGAAGCACACGGGTCCGACTCGTTTTTCGTCCCCTTCCGAAGGACTGGACGTTCAGTTCAATTTTCCGGTCAAACTGAGGAGAAAAGTCGAGGCCTCTACAAGGAGCGAACCCTGGAACCTCGAGTTAAGTTACTGGCAGGCGAACGTCTGAACCATTCTGCTACTCTTCTGCAGGAAAAGTCAAGTGGGTAAGTGTCGGGTTGCTGATCGGAAAGTCACGGGTTCTATCCGCTTGATACCTTCTCCTGATGGGTAGACTACTTATGTATGGAGAGCTGAGCCAGGGGAAGCGCTCAGTTGGTGGCCAAAAGAAACCCTTTAAAGATTGCCTCAAAGTATCCATCAACGAAACGATCTGAGCATGAAACCCCAATACCTGGGAGGCGCTTGCACTAGATCGACCGAACTGGCGAGGCAAGCTGACCATCGGAGCAAGAGCAGCAGAGAGAAGACGTAGAGCAGAGGCTCGAAGAAAACGAGAAGCGTGCAAGGCACGAGCGACCTCCAATTCTACAGTTGCACCAACTCACGTTTGCCCTACGTGTGGGCGAGCCTTCCTGGCCTCACCAGCCAACTCCGGACCCACAATCGCCAATCTACCAGTCAAAATTGAAGTCGTGGTCTTCTTCGACAACGAAGGACGAAGAACAACAACAAAACAAAGACTATAGGGAACTAGAAGAACAAGAAAACCAATATAGGCGCGTATCCAACAAAACAAAACAAAACAAAACAAAAAAACAAAACAAAGCAAACGCAAATTTTCGGCCAACTAGCCTTTGTCAAGCGCGAACGCACGGTCACAAACAGATCACAAACACCAAACAATGGATAATAAAAACGGGACTAAAATCTTCCCTGCCGCCTGGTCCAGTGGGTAAGAAATGGAATGCCCATGTCCTCATGAGCAGTAGTAAGAAGTGGGGAGAGGGGAGGCAACTATGATGTCAAAAGGGAAATGAGATGAGTTCTGCAATTTTGAAAAGTGGCCATGCTATATCGGTATAGCCCTGTTCTGAAGAAGGCACAGGGCAAGAGCCAAGAGGTAAGGGAGTAGATTGTGCCCAATGCCATGAATCTGGTAGGCCTGGGAACAGGAAGAAACATGAAACGGCATGTCTGAATTCTGTTGCGCAATGGATTACTTATGGTTTGTCATTAAGACCATATGGTTTGCGTGTTCCAAGTTTATTTATGAGATGGGATTCTCTGTCTTTCCTGTCTATGGTGCTGTTATTGTATAAAGCCACAGACCTTTCACTCGGATGTCATTGATTGAGTGGTCTGATATTGGTTGAAGTGATTGGGGATAGTTTTATCCCTTTGGTGGCGGATATCCGCCAAGTGTTCTTTGAAACGTGTGTCAAGGGTGCGTCCAGTTTCACCAATATACTGTTGGGAACATTTAGAGCAGCTGATCAAGTAGACAATGTTATAAGTTTGACAGTTGAAATGTTTTGTAATTCTCATATGAGATTTGGGGCCTTTGACTGTGGTGGCTGTGGACAAGAAAGGACATGTCCTGCATCTAGGTTTGTTGCATGGAGAGGTTCCTGGAGGTTGGCTGACTGGTTTGCTGAGATTTGAATGCACCAGCAAGTCGCGGAGATTTGTGTCTCTCTTGTAAACGATCAAAGGGCGCTGGTCAAAGGTTTCACCTGTAGTGGGACTGGATCGCAGAATGTTCCAGTTGGACAAGATGATACTTTTTACGAGGTACATGGACGGGTGGTAAACTAGACTGAGGACTGGCCATTCCTCTGTGGCAGCTTTGGGCTTCGAATGGAGGGCATTTGGCCGAGAGACAGAGTTGACTTTTTTCCGGGCTTCATTGATGACCTCGAGTGGGTAATGTCTACGCAGGAAAAATCTAGTCATTTCATCTGCTTTGTCCTGGAAATCGTCTTCGTCTGAGCAGAGGCGTCGTAGTCTCAAGAACTGCGAGTAGGGAATGCTGTTTCTGGTGTTGAAGTGTGAGATGATTGATAGTCCAGGTAGGAATGTGAGTCTGTAGGTTTGTAGTGGACTGTAGTGACTAGTTGTTCAGATTGAAGGGAAACTTCGATATCAAGAAAGCTTATGGATGTGTTTGAAATTTCATATGTGAACTTGATGGATGGGTGAAACGTTTGGGCGTAATGGATGAATTGCAAAAGTTGGTCATGATCGAGGGATGTCATGCCAATGCAATCATCTATGTATCCTTTGTAAATTTCAGGTTTGGGTTTCTTGTATTGTTGTAGGATTTGTTCCTCTAAATATCCCATGAACAGACAGGCATAGCTGGGGCCCATCTTTGTACCCATGGCGACTCCGCTAACTTGCGAGAACGTCTTATCGCCAAACGAAAATGTGTTCATTGTCAGGACCAGCTCCGCAAGTCGGACGAGGGTTGAAGTAGACAATGTTTGATCACGTCGTTTGTCCAGAAAATGCTGGAGAGCTTTTAACCCGTCGGAGTGGGGTATGCTGGTATACAAAGAGGTCACATCCAAAGTGAACAGGTATTGGGGTTTGAAGGTGTGGTCTTGATTTATTATTTGAATCAGATTCAATGTATGGTTAGTGTCTTTGATGAAGGTAGGCAAAGACTGGACTATAGGTTGCAAAATGTGGTCAAGAAACTGAGAAATGTTTTCAGTTGGGCAGTTGCAAGCTGAATACAATAACAGCACCATAGACAGGAAAGACAGAGAATCCCATCTCATAAATAAACTTGGAACACGCAAACCATATGGTCTTAATGACAAACCATAAGTAATCCATTGCACAACAGAATTCAGAAATGCCGTTTCATGTTTCTTCCTGTTCCCAGGCCTACCAGATTCATGGCACTGGGCACAATCTACTCCCTTACCTCTTGGCTCTTGCCCTGTGCCTTCTTCAGAACAGGGCTATACCGATATAGCATGGCCACTTTTCAAAATTGCAGAACTCATCTACTTCCCTTTTGACATCATAGTTGCCTCCCCTCTCCCCACTTCTTACTACTGCTCATGAGGACATGGGCATTCCATTTCTTACCCACTGGACCAGGCGGCAGGGAAGATTTTAGTCCCGTTTTTATTATCCATTGTTTGGTGTTTGTGATCTGTTTGTGACCGTGCGTTCGCGCTTGACAAAGGCTAGTTGGCCGAAAATTTGCGCTTGTTTTGTTTTGTTTTGTTGGATACGCGCCTATATTGGTTTTCTTGTTCTTCTGGTTCCTGTTTGCTTGAGCGCGGGCAGTCACACTTGCTTTGGACTGTAGGGAAGAAAAGTTTCCCATCTCTCCGGTAAATATGTGAACAGACCTGACAGTATCTGAACCCTCTTCGTGTGTATAGCTTGTAGAATGTTCTGTCGTCATCGTCTTGTTGCTGGGAGGATGGGTGGGAATACTGGAATCCTTATTTTGTCCACACTGAATCTCTAAGACGGAAGTCAGCGCTTAGATTTGATTTTATCAAGATTTTGCGCTATATAAATATTGTAATTATTATTATTATTATTATTATAATCAGTAAAAACAAAGAAACAAAAACAAACAAAAAAACAACAACATGAAATCCCCTCTGCAAAATAACAGCAAACGGTACAACTTTGAGACAAGTTGAAAAGTTTAAATATCTGGGAACGGTCATTTCACCAGACGTCAGATGCACATCAGAAATAGCCAGCAGAATCAGGCAAGTCAAAACAGCATTCAAGAAGATGAAAAGCATTCTTACCAACAAATGCCTATCAATGAACATCAGGAAGAGAGTTCTTGAATGTTATGTAGAACCGATAATGTTATACGGTTCTGTGGCGTGGACAGTCAACATGCAAAGCCAGAACAAGATTGAGGCAGCTGAGATGCGGTTTCTAAGAAGAATGTTGAGAGTTCCATGGACAGCAAAGAAAACAAACAAGACAGTCTTGATGGAGGCAGACACAAGAAGATCATTGATAAGGAGGATTAGGAAAAGACAGGCAACATTTATATGCCATTTTATGAGGAAAGGGGAATTAGAGCATGTGGTCACAACAGGAAAGCTGGAGGGAAGGAGAACATCAGGTAGACCCAGAGAGAAAATACTGGACGGACTTGCAGGGTGGCTGAGGACTAAGAAGGTGGAAGATGTGCTTACGGCGACAAGGGATAGATACATACGGAGGCCATGATCGCCAACGCCATGCGGCAGGGCACAAGATGATGATGATGAACGAAGGACGAACAACAACAAAACAAAGACTGACGGACGAACAACAACAACAAAACAAAGACTGAAGGACGAAGAACAACAAAACAAAGACTACAGGGTAAAATATTTTTCGATCTGCCCGGTCAATACGTGTACAGATCTGACAGAATCTGAACCCCCTTCGTGTTCATACGCTTGTAGAATGTGTTTGTGATTATCGCCTTGTTGCCGGGGTGGGGGTGGGGGGCGGGTGAGAAATACTGGAATCCTTATCTTGTCCACTTGAATCTGTCGATTCCATCGTCTGACATTTCTGAAAGCCATTGTGCCGACCAGCTGTATGCGGATAATAAGCGCGTGTGTGTGCGCACGTGCGTGTGTTTGCATACGTGCATGCATAACTGTGTTGAGGGATGAGGACGTGCACATTTTTTGTTGTTGTGTATCATCACCATCATCACCATCATCACAATCATCATCATCATCATCATCATCATCATCATCACGTGCCTTGCCGCATGGCGTTGGCGATCATGGACTTCCATCTGTCTCTATCTCTTGTAGCCTCAAGCATCTCTTCCACCCTCTTTGTCCTCAGCCACTCTGAAAGTCCGTCTAGTATCTTCTCCCTGGGTCTACCTGGTGCTCTCTTTCCCTCCAGCATATGATACGAACCAAAAAAGGTGTGTCATTTGAACTAGTCCCTTTACTGTAAATTTACGGTCCCTTAATCTAAAAAACAGCTTGATTATTACTGGTGGGGGTGAGGGGTGGGGGTGGGAATGCGTGTAAGCATACGCTCATATATGTGCCACACATGCACGCTGGCATGCACGCACGCACGCAAGCTAAATACACTCGCAGACACAGACTCACATTAACACACATACACACACACACACACACACACACACACACACACACACACACACACACACACACACACACATACACACACACACGCACACACACACACACACACACACACTCTCTCTCTCTCTCTCGTCTAAAAGCACGTATGTGAATAGACGTTAAAAGAAATAACGAACGAACAACACACACACACACACACACACACACACACACACACACACACACACACACACACACACACACACACACACACACACACACACAACCGTCTAATATCACTTATAGTGAAAAGACGTTAAATCAAAGAACGAACGAACACACACCACACACACACACACACACACACACACACACACACACACACACACACACACACACACACACACATACACACACACACGCATAATTTCTCGGTCTCTGTTTGTCTGTCTGTTTGTCTGTCTGTCGGTCTGTCTGTCTCTCTCACTCTTTCTCTCATTCTCTCTCTCTCACTCTCTCTCTCTCTCACTCTCTCTGTCTCTCTCTCTCACTCTCTCTCTCTCACACTGTCTCTCCCTCCCCCTGTGTTTTCTTCCCTTGTGCCTCTTCCCCTCCCTCCCCTTCCCCTCTTACTTTGCCCCCCCCCCCCACACCTCGTCTCATCCTTCCCTCTCTTCTTCTCTCTGTCACTTTATTCCTCTCTTCCCATCTATCTCTCATTCAATTCCCCCCACTCTCTCTCCCCTCCTACCGTTCCCCTCACCCTTTCCTCACTCACAACCCCCCCCCCCTCCTTCTTCTCTCTGTGCATAGGCGCAGCTTCTCTGATACAAAAGAGGACAAAAGAAAAATTACACAGGATCATGTTTATGCATAGAGCAGTCAGTCGGACAGACTGATGTTTATGCATGAGGTAAGGCTCATGTGTTATGCATGATTCATTCATGGAGATACACACGGAGAAGCATCCTGTATGTATAAACCAGATAAGGTCGTAACGTCATGTGGGTTATGGATTCAAACCTGGCTTATAGTGGAGTCCAGGAATGTTTCAACATAGGATTAATTGCAAAAGAATTTGAAATCAGTGCATTTATTTGCTTACACTATTCCTTACAACATATGTAAAAAGTAGGGAAAAGTAAGTTTCGCCAGATGTTTAAAAATACGTTTATTATAGCGGAATCTTTCGCTTTCGCGCTTTCGCATTTTTTTAGCGTGGTGATGAGGCTGCGCATTGATTTCTGTATCAACAAACAATGGCGTCGACCATAAACCACGAGGAAAAAGATCCTACAACTTGTGAAAGCGGCTTACCAGGTGAGTACTCTAACTTATATCATGTTGAAAAAAACAATTGTAAGAACTTCCACCATCTATCTCTTAATTTTTCCTCCTTCTGATTATTATCGCGATCGTTGACTAACTGGGATGTGTCGGATCGGAGGGCTAGACTCAGACCGGCACATGGTGCGTTTTTCAGCTATACTGTCAAACTACTATTATTCTACAAATAGCGTGTATTAATCATTACAGCTCTGTATTTCCTTCGTTCTGTCTTTATTAGTAAGTTCACCTTATAAAGTTTTATTTACGCAGTGTTGTCAGTAGACCATGCTGGCGAAGAGGTAGTGCACTCTGCTACTGACTTGAATTTTTTTGGGGGAGCGCGGGTTTGATTCCCGCTAAAGGCTATTTTTTTTTTTAAAATATAAAATGTAAATTTAATTTGCTATTATTATTGTTTGTGCCGTTTGCTTTGCTGTTATATCCCATATTCTCTCTTTCTCTCTTTTTATACTATTGAAATTAGCAGTCTTGTATAGATAATAGCGTGTTTTCATTCCTTTTTCGTTATCTTTTCTTTTGAATGCCTTTTTAATTTTTGTTTTATGGGCGGTTTTTTGTTTTTGTTTGTTTCTTTCTTTCATCTTAACTGCTCGTTGTTCTTCTCTGTTATTAAGATTTTTTTTTTCGAATTGTTTCAGACCAGTTGGACACAGATGTTTGCATTTTATGCAAGCAGTCCCTGAGGAACGGTCAAGAAACAGTCACCCAAACAGAAAAAGGTGTTGCTGGTCTTCGGAAAGCAAGTCGAAAGAGAGAGGAGACTAGCCTGGATTTTTATCCTGGCCAGATTCTGCACAAAATCTGTCGACATGAGCTCTGTAATGAATTTATAATTCAGCGCGATTTAAAAGCTCGACAAGTGCAGTCATCAAAGTCAAAGACATCTCTTCGCTCTTCTCAAACAAAATTTGACTTCGCCAGTGACTGTATCCTCTGTGGGACATCTGTAAAGGGCCAAACAAAGAAAGGTGATGTCTCTGTGTACCAAATCCGCACATCCAGTTGTCAAGCTACTTTGGAACTTGCATGTTTGCAACGAGGTCCGGGGACAAGTGGGCCCAAATAGTAAAAGGGCGGATTGAATATGCACAGGATTTACATGCTGCTGATGCTGTTTACCATCAACAGTGCAATGTGAATTTTAGAACTGGACGAAATATTCCACAAGCTTATCGGCCTAATATAGCAGTGGCAGACAACAAAAAAGGGCGACCAGAGGATGAAGTTCGACTTGCAGCATTTTCCAAAGTAGTTTCCTACCTGCAGGAAAATGACGATGAGCAGTTAACAGTGGGTGATCTGTGCCTGAAAACGCGCGAGTATCTTGGAGATGAAGAACCTTACTCCAAAGACCACATGAAAAGAAAGCTACTGAAAACCCTTGGAAGTGACATCATTATCACAAACATACAAGGGAAAGCAAATGTTGTCACATTCCAGATGACTGCGGAGAAAATCTTAGACCGCTTCTGGAAGACAGAGAAAGAACAAGATTTATTGGCTGACAAAATGAGAATAATTGAAACTGCTGCCAAACTCTTGTTGTCCGACATCAAAGATCTGAATTATCCCAAGGATGTCTATCCAGCAAGAAAAGAGGTCAGTGATGTTGAAGCAAACAATAATTATTTGCCAGATTCACTGCGTTTGTTTCTACAAACACTGATGCAGAAAAAAAGGGAATGTAAACTGAAAACTGCTTCCATTGGTCAAGCGATCATGCATGCCATCAGACCAAATACCTTAATACCACCTCTGCAGTTGGGACTTGGTGTGCAAGTGCATCATCTTCATGGATCCCGGTCTTTGGTAGAACTGTTAAACAAACTTGGATTCTGTTCGTCGTATCATGAGGTCCAACGCTTTGAACAATGTGCAGCCTATAGTCAAGGCACAGATCTTGTTGGTGTGGGTCCTAACAGTTTTGTGCAGTTTGTTGCTGATAATGTGGACCACAACTTGAGAACATTGGAAGGTTCAGGGACATTCCATGGGATGGGAATCATAGGAGTGGTCACACCCGGTCAAAAACATACAAAGGTGATCCACCGCAACACTAGTGTAACTGCACGCCAAACTTCTGCCCTGGGTCAAATCCCACTCCGTTTCTTCAGTCCATCAAAGACTGATTTGAGGCGTCTGATACATTTATGTAGTTGCATGGCTTGATATGGGCAATTGAACTCTATCTAAAGATTCGCATTCCATATTAAGGTAATCACACGCTGAATAATGCTGGACAATAGTGCTTCCAAG
>JAPXFY010001142.1:10000-17500 GCA_030674185.1 Monoplex corrugatus
TTCCTTAGAGTCAAAAAATGCACTTAATACATATATACCCAATTATCAATCCTAAGAAAAAGTACTTAAGGTTATATATAGAACACATACAGGTGAATGGACCAGCAAAGCAGAAAATAATAGACAGAAATGACAGACAGCAAAGGCGCAAGTCAGAAACAAAGAGAGTGACAGAAAAGAGGAAATTTCTGGCACAGAATTTCCAGAAGGTAGGGATACTATTTATACTGAAAGAGCCCCCAGCATCCCTACGGAGATCTGCTTCAACTGACTAAGAAGATTTTTAAATAATTTGACATCGCAGATGCCAGATTCTTCAACGAACAAAATACATGACAAAAACAAAAACAAACAAAAAAAAAGAAAAAAAAAAGAAAGAAAAGAAATCGTACTTACAGTTCTGTCGTCATAACTGTTAAATCCATTCAAACACGCACCACAACACAACACAACACAACACACCACCACAACAAACTGACGATGTTATCCATTGGAATGATGTCAATTATCACATATATAAACAAATCTGTTGAATGCTCTTCTATGCTATATTCCTTTTATGAATTGTAATCACTCTTCACAAGTACACATACTATTCTCGCAATGCACGGGTTGCACGAGCAGTTTATGTTTTCACGTGCCATTCACTTTCGCTGAACATAAAAAAACACCAGCACGTGAAAAGCGTGATTAGCTGTGTCTGGATTATCGCCCTTTTCCCTCGCCCCCTCCCCGTCCCCGACCAAAACAAAACATACAACACTTTCACATTATTTATACAGTTTTAAAGCTGGTTACGAAAAATAATCACGTAATTATTAACCTGATTAACCCTTTTGAATCTCGCACCCTGTCCACCAGCATCCTGCATTGTCGACCATACTAACATAGCAAAAGAAATTAACCGTTTAATTTCCTGACCCTACCCACCAACTTGCTGCAGGAAGCTGGTGGATAGGGTGAGAGAGTCAAAGCGTTAAGTTTTTGCAGTTTGTGAGTAGGGTCATCATCATCATCATCAGGTGCCCTGCCGCATGGCGTTGGCGACCATGGACTTCCAATCATCTCTATCTCTCGTTGCCCCTAGCATCTCCCCCACCCTCCTCATCCCCAACCACTCTGCAAGTCCGTCCAGCATTCTCTCCCTGGGTCTACCTGGTGCTCTCTTTCCCTCCAGCTTTCCCGTTGTGACCAGGTGCTCCAAATCCCCCTTCCTCATAAAATGGCCTATAAATGTTGCCTGTTTTTTTCCTAATCTTCCTTATGAGTGATCTACTTGTGTCTGCCTCCATCAAGACTGTCTCGTTTGTTGTCTTTGCTGTCCATGGAACTCTCAACATTCTTCTTAGAAACCACATCTCGGCTGCCTCAATCTTGCTCTGGCTTTGCTTGCTGACTGTCCACGCCTCGCATCCGTACAACAGTATTGGTTCTATATAACATCCAAGGACTCTCTTTCTGATGTTAATTAATAGGCATTTGTTGGTAAGAATGCTTGTCATCTTCTTGAATGCTGTTTTGGCTTGGCTGATTCTGCCAGCTATTTCCGATGTGCATCTGCCGTCTGATGAAATGACCGTTCCCAGGTATTTGAATTTATCAACCTGTGTCAAGGTTGTGCCATTTGTTGTTATTTTGCATGAGGGGATTTCATGTTTTTTACTGATCACCATGACTTCAGTCTTCCTGCTGTTTACATGTAGTTCCAGCCCCTTACCTTTGCTTTCTATTTCTAGTATATTCACAAGGTTTAAAAGATGGATACTGGAGAATAGTATGCTTGTAATAGAGCAAAATAAATATTTCAAAAGATGGATACTTGAAATATGTATTTTGTTCTATTACAAGCATACTATTCTCCGGGTACATAATGTTTTATATTCTTGCGTCTAAAGTTTTTGAGATCTAGCTTACCTGCGTGTCCACTGTAAGGTAATATTTATGCACAAAAAAGCATCATTGCTGGAAAATGGTTTGCCCTTTCTACAAAAGAGGAAAAAATGAAGGCAACAAAGTCTAATGTACGATACAAATTTACAGACCGATTTTTGTTTGTGATAGAATCATGTTAAACGTATGACTTGTAGATAATATCATTATAATAGATAGATAGATAGATAGATAGATCTCTCATTTCACCACAACATAATATGGTACACTACTGATGTCCCGTTCCGTCACAGACACGGACATCAAAAAGAACATTCTTTAAAAAAAATTAAGTTCATTTTCATTGTCGAAACTTAAAAACACACAAATACACACGTATGCACATATGCACAAAACGCATGCATGCACGTTGCACATGTGCGCACGTGCATTCACACACATTACACACGTGCACATGCACATACACACACTCACAAAAAATAATGAAACCACCCACACACAAACACACTCACACACACATGCACACACACATTCACATACAAAAAAGACTGAAACCAGCCACTCTCAAACAGACACTCACTCTCTGTCTCTCTCTGTGTCTCTCTCTCTCTCTCTCTCACCACACACACACACACACACACACACACACACACACACACACACACGCACACACACACACACACACGCACACACAAACACACACAACACAAGCACACCATTTAATGTGACATAAAGAAGACAACCATGGCACACACCACACGTTTGCCCATAAATCCAATGCACAGACAAGGTCTCTTGATATTTTATAAGGTCTATACCAAGTCCTTGAAAATGATTTAGTGGCGACATGGCACTGACATATATGGTGAACTGACACTTATTAAATCCAGCCGACTGTGCAGAGCCATATCAGGGTTACAGCCATTTCAAAACACATACAACATATGGTTGAAGAAAAAAAAGACATGTGGAAAAGAACATTAAGTACACATCTCTATGCATTCTCTCACAAAGTACACATACCAATCCAATCTCTCACATAATCTAAGGATATATACCCCTGGCGTTGACCATTCTGTCCAATTTGTCGCCAGAAGAATAAAAAAACCTGAATACAAATAGATAGACAGATAGATAGATACATAGATAGATACATAGATACATAGATAGATACATAGATACATAGATAGATACATAGATACATAGATAGATACATAGATACATAGATAGATAGACAGATAGACATATGGATAAATAAATAGATACATAGATAGATTGACAGACAGACAGATAGATACATAGATAGATATATAGATAGATAGATAGACAGATAGATAGCTAGATAGATAGATAAATAGATACATACATACATATATACATACATACATACATACATACATACATAAACAAACGGATAATGATAGATAGATAGATAGATACATACATACATACATACATACATACATACATACATACATACATACATAAACAGACAAACGGATAAAGATAGATAGATAGCCTGAAAAGGCTCCTGCAGCGTAATTATCCAGATCCAGATAGATAGATAGACAGATAGATAGATAGACAGATAGGTGGACAGATAGAGAGAGAGTTAGAAAGGGAGAGAGAGAGAGATAGGGAGAGAGAGAGAGAAGGGGAGGGAGAGAGAGGGAGAGAGAGAGAGAGAGAGAGAGAGAGAGAGAGAGAGAGATGTGCCTAAATAACCTGAAAATTGCTTCAACACTTCAGATTTCCTTTCAGTCAAACATACACTTAATACATGTACCCAATTATCAATCCTAAGAAAAAGTACGTAAGGTTATATATAGAACACATACAGGTGAATGGACCAGCAAAGCAGAAAATAATAGACAGAAATGACAGACAGCAAAGGCGCAAGTCAGAAACAAAGACAGTGACAGAAAAGAGGAAATTTCTGGCACAGAATTTCCAGAAGGTAGGGATACTATTTATACTGAAAGAACCCCCAGCATCCCTACGGAGATCTGCTTCAACTGACTAAGAAGATTTTTAAATAATTTAATTCTTCAACGAACAAAATACATGACAAAAACAAAAACAAAAACAAAAAAAGAAAAAAAAAAAAGAAAGAAAAGAAATCGTACTTACAGTTCTGTCGTCATAACTGCTAAATCCATTCGAACACCACCACAACACAACACAACACAACACAACACCACAACAACAAACTGACGATGTTATTCATTGGAATTGGAATGATGTCAATTATCACATAAACAACTCTGTTGAATGCTCTTCTATGCTACATTCCTTTTATGAATTGTAATCACTCTTCACAAGTAGACATACTATTCTCGCAATGCACGGGTTGCACGAGCAGTTTATGTTTTCACGTGCCATTCACTTTCGCTGAACATAAAAAACACCAGCACGTGAAAAGCGTGATTAGCTGTGTCTGGATTATCGCCCTTTTCCCTCGCCCCCTCCCCGTCCCCGACCAAAACAAAACATACAACACTTTCACATTATTTATACAGTTTTAAAGCTGGTTACGAAAAATAATCACGTAATTATTAACCTGATTAACCCTTTTGAATCTCGCACCCTGTCCACCAGCATCCTGCATTGTCGACCATACTAACATAGCAAAAGAAATTAACCGTTTAATTTCCTGACCCTACCCACCAACTTGCTGCAGGAAGCTGGTGGATAGGGTGAGAGAGTCAAAGCGTTAAGTTTTTGCAGTTTGTGAGTAGGGTCATCATCATCATCATCAGGTGCCCTGCCGCATGGCGTTGGCGACCATGGACTTCCAATCATCTCTAT
Organism: Monoplex corrugatus; assembly: GCA_030674185.1. Lineage (NCBI taxonomy): Eukaryota > Metazoa > Mollusca > Gastropoda > Littorinimorpha > Ranellidae > Monoplex > Monoplex corrugatus. The sequence goes on from JAPXFY010001142.1 coordinate 14,699, forward strand.
CTCTCGTTGCCCCTAGCATCTCCCCCACCCTCCTCATCCCCAACCACTCTGCAAGTCCGTCCAGCATTGTCTCCCTGGGTCTACCCGGTGCTCTCTTTCCCTCCAGCTTTCCCCTTGTGACCAGGTGCTCCAAATCCCCCTTCCTCATAAAATGGCTTATAAATGTTGCCTGTTTTTTCCTAATCTTCCTTATGAGTGATCTACTTGTGTCTGCCTCCATCAAGACTGTCTCGTTTGTTGTCTTTGCTGTCCATGGAACTCTCAACATTCTTCTTAGAAACCACATCTCGGCTGCCTCAATCTTGCTCTGGCTTTGCTTGCTGACTGTCCACGCCTCGCATCCGTACAACAGTATTGGTTCTATATAACATCCAAGGACTCTCTTTCTGATGTTAATTAATAGGCATTTGTTGGTAAGAATGCTTGTCATCTTCTTGAATGCTGTTTTGGCTTGGCCGATTCTGCCAGCTATTTCCGATGTGCATCTGCCGTCTGATGAAATGACCGTTCCCAGGTATTTGAACTTATTAACCTGTGTCAAGGTTGTACCATTTGCTGTTATTTTGCATGAGGGGATTTCACGTTTTTTACTGATCACCATGACTTCAGTCTTCCTACTTTTTAGTTCCAACCCCTTACCTTTGCTTTCTATTTCTAGTATAAAGTGGATTAAAGGTTGGAGGGAAAATGATAAACAACATTCGGTACGCAGATGACACCGTGCTAATTGCAGAAAATGAAAGGGACCTACAAAACCTTGTGAGTAGGGTGCGGAATTCAAAGGATTAACCAGAAACATGACTTTTATTGCCCAAAAAAATATGACGTGTCCTTGTTACCTTGACAGCAGGATAAGATACTTAAGATAAAAACTGAAAACCTGTTTACATCACTATGAAAATATGTTAGTGATTAATCTGGTTGTTAGACAGTTTAAGCACTAAGTTATAAGATGTGTTTTTGTAAAGATTGTTAACCCTTTGATTCTCTCACCATATCTGCCAGCATCCTGCACTGTCAGCCATGACAGTAGAGCAAACCTTAACCCTTTCGCTTCTTCACCTATCCTTCCTGCAGGAATGGTTCAGACGTTCGCCTGCCAATAACTAAACTCGAGGTTCCAGGGTTCGTGTTCCGTTGAGGCCTCGACTTTTCTCTTCAGTTTTGATTGGAAAATCGAACTGAACATCTAGTCCTTTGGAAGGGGACGAAAAACAAGTCGTACTCCTGTGTCTTCTGGTTTTTCGCACGCTAAAGATCCCACAGCAGTTGAAAATCGTGAAGAGAAGGACATTCGCCCGGACGCCCTGGTATAAAACATTGGAGAGATGGGTTGATTTCCCAGGTCCTTCCCTTGAAGGTCAATTAGCCTTCTTGCCTTTCTACAGTCTTGTTTAAAATAAATAAATAAATAAATAAATAAGCTGCTCTGCACTGCTACGATGCGCTATGAAAGGGGAGAGCATCCCGAGTATCACGTGATAAATCCATCGTGACGAAAAGATACGAATATGAAATATGAACATGTACATGGAAAGTTGGAGGCAGACACAAATAGATCACTCATAAGGAAGATTAGGAAAAGACAGGCAACATTTACAGGCCTATTTATGAGGAAGGGGGATTTGGAGCACCTGGTCACAACGGGAAAGCTAGAGGGAAAGAGAGCACCAGGTAGACCCAGGGAGAAAATGCTGGACGGACATGCAGAGTGGCTGGGGATGAGGAGGGTGGGGGAGATGCTGGGGGCAACGAGAGATAGAGATGGTTGGAAGTCCATGGTCGCCAACGCCATGCGGCAGGGCACCTGATGATGATGATGATGATGATGATGATGATGACATGGAAAATAAAAGTTTTTGTTTTCTTATCACTGTACGATTCGATATGTTCGTGTCTGCTAAGTTTCCTGTTGGCTTGTTTGCACAAGATCAAAAGACAGACCCAGCCATTTTCATTCTGAATCTGCTGGGTTCCATAAGGCGTCCTGAATCTTGTCTTCAATTGAAAAAAAAAACGGCTCTGTAAATGTTGGTTTAAGTGCTTGCACTGGACTGATCAACGAAAAATCAATTTGTCGATCAGGTCTGTAAGGGAAGTCTAATTCTCACGGGCACTCATGGTATGAATTTTACATAATACCTTTCCTTTTCCTCTGGGGAAATTAAAAGAACTCGGAAATTGGGTTTCCACTTAAGGAGTGCGGCTGACATTTAGATTCGAATCGATTTCTTATAGCAGACGACATTTTTGTTCACTTGAAAACAGATTGGTGAACGTTTTAACAGCATCCATGCTTAAAAATGATTTTAAAATAGAAATAAACTGATGTACTAATTTTTTTAAAAGTATTTCAAAGAGAAGCTAGGAAATGTTTTACATGATACTATAACATACTCTTTTGTTTTGTTACTTAATTAACGGAAGGTCAAGGACAGTATTTTTACACGATTATAATAAAACACAAATATAATAAAACATTGAAAAAATGCTTAAAAGAATGCACTTATACCCTTTGACTCCCGCACTCTAACCACCAACTGCAAAAAAATTAACCCTTTGACTCCCTCATTCTATCCACCAGCTTAAAAATTAACCCTTTGACTCCCTCATCCTATCCACCAGCTTAAAAAGCTGGTGGATAGAATGAGGGAGTCAAAGGGTTAAATTTTTTTTGCAGTTGGTGGTTAGAGTGCGGGAGTCAAAGGGTATAAGTGCATTCTTTTGTGTGTGTAGAATGAGGGAGTCAAAGGGTTAATTTTTTATTTTGCTAGTATGGTTGACAATGGAGGACGCTGGTGG
>JAPXFY010001143.1:10000-25000 GCA_030674185.1 Monoplex corrugatus
AAATGAAATACAGATTATTCAGAATATGTAACTCTTGGCGAATTTGTTCTTGTCCTTGTTGTTGTTGTTGTTGTTGTTGTTGTTGTTCTTGTTCTTGTTGATGTTATAATGATGATAATAATGTGAAGAAGATGAAGATGAGGAGGAGGAGGAGGATGGTAATGACGATGATGAAAATGATGATGGAGACGATGACGATTGATGATGATGATGACGATGATGACGATGATGACGATGATGATGATGATGATGACGATGATGATGATGATATGATGATGATGATGATGATGATGATGATGATGATGGTTACTATTGCATATTAATATATGATGATTTACTCATGTACTTTTGATTAATTGTGTTTGTTTGTTTGTTTGTTTGTTTGTTTGTTTGTTTGTTTGTTTGTTTGTTTGTTTGTTTGTTTGTTTGTGTTTTAGCTTCTCTAATAATAACAATAATGATATTTATACGGAGCCAAATCTTGATAGATAAATCAAATCAGAGCGCGCACTGTTATCTATCACCAGAGCATTTACTCGCAATGACAAAACCTCAAGGGTACTAAACACACACAGAGACAGGGAAGGGGAGGACAAGAGGGAATTGGACAAAAGGGAGGAGGGGGGGCAGATAGAGGAGGAAATCACTGCTGGACAAACAAGTATGTCTTCAAATTAGACTCGAAAGAAGACAGAGTATGTGACTATCAAATAGACAGGGGAAGTTCTTTCCAGCTGTATGGACCAGACACAGAAAAAGATCGAAGACCGACTGTGCAACATCTGTTTCGAGTCAGAACAAAAAGGTCAGGCAGGGGTGTACATTCGGAGGTGGTCACAGAGATAAATAGGTGCAGTACCACCGATACATTTGTAGCATGATGTATTGATTTTGTGTGAAACTCTTTGAGAAACAGGCAACAAGTAGAGAAAACGAAGCAAACGAATGATATGATCGTGCTTTTTCGGTGTAGTACCACTGATACATTTGTAGCATAATGTATTGATTTTCTATTAATTTTCTGAGAAACAGGCAACCAGTAGAGAAAATAAAGCAGAGGATTGATGTGATCATGCTACATTTTGCAAAGACAGGCCACAGAATTCTGAATATTTGGAGGCATGCCGTAGAAGAAGCAGGCGAGACAGAGAGCAGTGAGTTATAAACATCAATATGAGACAAGATAAGAGAAGTCGCGAGTTTGAGTGCTGCTGAAGTGAAAGATAACATCATACAGAACTGAAACGTCACGGTTGACATTAACACGACTGGCAGTTTTGGGTGATGAATTTCTGCCAAGCGAGCAGAGCATCAAGGTTCTTAACTGAATCAGAAAGTATTTTAATGTTGTCACCTTACTAAATACAGAACAAACGTTTACATGTACATGTACAGTGGAAAGCTTGTTTTTGATGTCAGTGAGCTTTCTTTCAGTCTTATCTCCAGGATGTGATTCAAATTACATACAAAAACTATATGCCCTTTTATATCTATGACTTAGGCAAATAGTTGGGTGAAAAAGCACAACAAACAACACGTCTCTCTCTCTCTCTCTCTCTCTCTCTCTCTCTCTCTCTCTCTCTCTCTCTCTCTCTCTCTCTCCATCTCTCTCTCTCTTCCTGTCTCTCTCTCTCCCTCTCTCTCTCTCTCTTGTTTCACTCTGTCTGTGTGTCTGTGTGTCTGTCCATCTCTCTGTCTCTCTGTCTGTCTCTGTCTCTCTCGCATTCTGTTCTGTTGTGTTCTGCTATGTTCTGTTGTGTTCTGTTGTGTTCTGTTGTGTTCTGTCCTCTTCTGTTCCGTTCCGTTCTGTTCCGTTCTGTTCTGTTCTGTTCCGTTCCGTTCGGTTCCGTTCCGTTCTCTTCTCTTCTCTTCTCTTCTCTTCTCTTCTCTTCTCTTCTCTTCTCTATATTGTCGTATCAAATCTGTCCCTTTTTAAAATACAGTTTTCATTTTTGATCCAGAAAAACTAAAACTGTGTGCACCATTAAAAGCAAGGATATTACTCCAGCTAGCACTTTCACGTTATCAGTATCTTCCCCTTCCCCATTTTATCTCCCCTGTCCAAACGCCAACTGCCCACTGGCTGTACTGACAACTACTGTTCCCATTGCTCAGATCAGAAGCAGAATGGGATCTATAACCAGATGCACAAACGTATAGGCAAATACAAGAGCCAGGAGGAGAAAGCTACAACAAAAATATCAGTTACTAAATATCTTGAGTAGGCACATTTATCATCCTGATGTAACCGTGTTTGAGCTTTCCTCTTCTTCTGTTTTCTTTTTGTCCACCTTCTTTTTATTCTTCCTCCTCCTCCTCCTCCTCTCTATATCTCTCTCTTTCCCTCCCTCCCCCTCTCTCTCTCTCTCTCTCTCTCTCTCTCTCTCTTTCATCATTCTACTGCTTCCTGTTGTTCTTTGTCTTCTGAGGTGAAGTTCTTCTTCTTCTTCTTCTTCTTCTTCTTCTTCTTCTTCTTCTCTCTCTCTCTCTCTTCTTTCTTTAAGATTTTTTCCTTCGTTTTATCATTCTATTGCTTTCTGTTTTTCTTTTTCTTCTGAAGGTGAAAAGGTGACAGGAGATTGCTTCCTGGCCAGAAGACTAGCATAACCCAGCCAGTTTCCTCTCTAGGGAGGCCACAAATCCTGGCCATCAAAGTGAACAGTGTCGGTGCAATTTACACCAATCACTTCTTCCTTTTGTACCTTTCCCCGCCAATGTTTTTTTTTTCTGCACGTGCAACCTGTTCCGGCCTTCATTTCGTACTCTGGCCTCCCATTCCAGTCACACTCCACTTTTCTCTGCCCCGTGTTCGCAATTTCCATATCAAAAGTTTTAAATATGGACTGATTCTGATCAAAATGAGGGCGAAAACATGTGTGTGTGTGTATGTGTGTGTGTGTGTGTGTGTTGTGTCTGTCTGTCTGTGCGTCTGTGTGTGTGTGTGTGTCTGTCTGTCTGTGTTTCTGTCTGACTCTCTCTCTCTCTCTCTCTCTCTCTGTCTATGTCTATGTCTGTCTGTCTCTCTCTCTCTCTCTCTCTCTCTTTTTCTCTCTCTCTCTCTCTTTCTCTTTCTCTGTTTATCTACTTGTCTGTCTGTATAAATGTGTCAGTCTGTCAATCGTTTTTTTCAAAATGTAAAAAAAAAGAAAAGGGGGAAGGAAACACCGATCGACAGGAGACCAGACAGTGTGGATGTTTGGGGTTTAAAGGGTTCTGGAAAGAGAGAGAGTGCCTTTGTTCTCTGGCAGCAGCATCCTACCTTTGTTGTTATAGGATGTACAAAAACATTGATCCCATCCATCTCCTAGACCTCTCATGACTAACTCCAAGTGCCATATATACCCAGCTCACCACCTCAGGTGGTAGTTTAGGCGAGGTAACAGGGAGATATGAACATGGTATCACTAGGCTGGATGAACTTCTTTACAAGCTGAGTGTACTCTAGCTCAGCATCCTCTCTCTCTCTCTATCTGTCTGTCTGGCTGTGTCTCTCTCTGTCTCTGTCTCTCTCTCTCTGTCTCTCTCTGTCTATCTTTGTCTCTCTCTCTCTCTCTCTCTCTTCTTCTTTTCTTTAGTTTTTCCTTCGTTTTATTATTCTACTGCTTCCTGTTTTTCTTTTTCTTCTGAAGGTGAAATGGTGACAGGAGATTGCTTCCTGGGCACAAGACTGGCATAACCCAGCCAGTTTCCTCTCTAGGGAGGCCACAAATCCTGGCTATCAAAATGAACAGTGTCGGTGCAATTTACACCAATCACTTCTTCCTTTTGTACCTTTCCCCGCCAATGGTTTTTTTTTATTCTGCACGTGCAGCCTGTTCCGGCCTTCTTTTTTCTACTCTGTCCCAGTGTTCGCAATTTCCATTTCAAAAGTTTTAAATATGGATTGATTCTGATCAGTTTCAGGGTGAAGTCACGTTATAGTGTGTGTGTGTGTGTGTGTGTGTGTGTGTGTGTGTGTGTGTGTGTGTGTGTGTGTGTGTGTGTGTGTGTGTGTGTACGTGTATGTGTGTGAACGTGTATGTTTCGTTGTATTTGTGTCTGTCTGCGTGACTCTCTCTCTCTCTCTCTCTCTCTCTCTCCTCTCTTTCTCTCTCTCTCCTTCTGTCTATCTACTTGTCTGTCTGTATGAGTGTGTCTATCTGTCAATGTCTTTTCAAAATAAAAAAAAAGAAAAGGGGAAAGAAAATATCAACTAGAAATTAGACGGTGTGGATGTTTGGGGTTTAGAGGGTTCTGGAGAGAGGGAGAGAGTACCTCTGTTCTCTTGCAGCTGCATCGAAGCTTTGTTGTAAGATGGACAAAAACTCTGGTCCCCATCAATCTCCTAAACTTCTCATGGCTAGCCCTACGTGTAAGTGCCATAATCCTAACTCAGGTGGTAGTTTACGCGAGGAGACGTGTTGAAATTAACATGGTATCACTGGGTTGGACAAATGTCTTTATAAGTTGAGTGTACCCTAGCTCAACACTCTCTCTCTCTCTCTCTTCTCTCTCTCTCTCTCTCTCTCTCTCTCTCTCTCTCTCTCTCTCTCTCTCTCTCTCTCTCTCTCTCTCTCTCTCTCTCTGTTTGTGTGTGTATATGTGTGCATGTGGTGCATGCGTGGAGTGATAACTTGTTTCAAGAGTCACACGCCTAACAGGCCAAGAGTGTCTTCGTTATTTTTGTTTGTTTGTTTGGTTGGTTGGTTGTTTGCTTGTTGTTGTTGTTGCTGTTGTTGTTTTGTTGTTGTTTTGTTTGCTTGTTTGTGTTTTCTTTCTTTATTTTTCACCCTTGTTTTCTTCATTCTCCACAATATTATCTTTCTTTTCATCCTGTTTTTCTTCTTGTTCTTTATTCTTCATTCTGTCCTTCCTTCCTTCCTTTGCTAATCAGAGTCCTATTCCACTGTGAACATTGATAAAGGGTTGCAATTTATTTCCTTTGTGAATCTGAAACAGTCTGATTTATCGGACCTTATTAACAATGACAAGGCTATCTCACTTGAATTTTATTCGCAAAGGCTTATGAAGGGTAAGTTTTGTTCGTTTGTTTGATTGTTTTTGCGTTTAGTTTTTACTCAGACTTTTGTCATGCTACAAAAATTCACACACACTTGTTACGAATTAATAATGTAGATTATTGCAATAAGTTCCGATTAAATAGATGGTAGATTGTGTGTGTGTGTGTGTGTGTGTGTGTGTGTGTGTGTGTATGTGTGTGCATGTGTGTGTGCGTGTGTGTGCGTGTGTGTGCGTGTGTGTACGTGTGTGTGTACGTGCGTGTGTGTGTTTGTGTGTGTGTGTGTGTGTGTGTGTTGCGTGTGTGCTTGCGTGCATGCGTGCGTGTGCTGGTGCGTGTGTTCGTGTGTGCGTATGAGGGCACAGCACGGAAAACCGTTAATATTTGCGTAAGCGTTGCATGAGTGTGTGTGTATGTATGCATGTCCGCATGTGTGTGTGTGTGTGTGTGTGTGTGTGTGTGTGTGTTGTGTGTGTGTGTGTGTGTGTGTGTGTGCGTATGTGCATGTGTGTATGTGTGTGCATACGTGAGTGAGCGTGAGTGAGCGAGTAAGTGGAGTGAGTGAGTGAATGAATGAGAGAGCGTGTGTGTGTATGTGTGTGTGTTTGTTTGTTTGTTTGTTTGTGTGTGTGTATGTGTGTGTGTGTGTGGTGGTGGTCTTTGATTTAATGTCTATTCACTAAAGTGATTTTAGACAAAAAAAAAAAAACAAAAACAAAAAAAAAAGGGGGGGGGGGGAGTGATAGAGGAGGAGTGAAGAAGATATTTGAAAATTGTCAATTTTGAATTTGAGAAAAGATGATCCAGAAAACAACTGTTTTGAAGAGGGGAAGGTAAAACTAACAAATAATGTTACCATAATTATCGATTTAAACAAACAAACTGACAAACAAAATTAGTAAATATCCGGAAGAAATGAATAAAAAGTAAAACTAATAATTGACTAACCACAACAATGAACAAGTCAAATAACATTTTAAAGGTAATTCGCTATAGGACTTTTTGACAGGCTAACAAAAAATTCATACAGTAATGATGATGAGGCAAATATGTCAGAAACTGTACTCACAGATAGTGTTGGAATATGTCGTTTTACCCTAACGCAAGAAAGAATATGACTATGTGTTATCTTCTTTCCACACAGACACACTATGTTATTGGTATATTTTGTTTTGAATGCATCAAGTTTCCATCTGTACATAAGGGACTGTATAGTTCTGCTGGCATGAAGCTGCTTAAGTATTTTGCTAACTTCAAAGTTCATGTGACATTTATCATACTTTTTCTGTTTTAATTGGAACTGCTTCCAGACGTAGTTGTCCACTAAAGTGTAATTCTCGTGCAACGAGAGAGAAAGCTGGATATTGTTTGAATCTGGTGAGTTATTAGCTCCCCGTTTGGCAGCCCTGTCAACTTTATTATTATAACTAAAAGAACTATGAGAAGGTATCCAGCAGAAAGTAATATCAGTGCCTCTTAAAGATAAATTATGAATCAAGTGACTTATTTCCAGAATCATTTCTGATCTTGTTTGTAATTTTGATAATTCAAGAGCCTGAAGTACTGATTTTGAATCAACGCAAAGAAGTATCTGAAAAATTGTCCTAGGAAGACTTATCAGAAAGTTTAAAGCCATTAATATTGCAAAGAGTTCAGCTGTAAAGATAGATTTATCAAGTCCTATGTAGAAAGATTTTTCAATTTTGAGAGCAGGTATTAAAAACGCTGAGCCTGCTTTTCTTTCAATTACTGACCCATCAGTGTAAATTTTCAAATGATCAGAATATACGTCGTTTATATGACATTTAACCTGACTTGCCAGTAAGTTTATATTGTCTCCTTTTTTTAAATTAGTGTGGTGTACGTCAAATCGTGCTCTTTGGAGTTCCCAACTGGGTACTGGCGAAAAGGAAGGTCGTATAGATACAGGATCTACGTCTAGATCAATTCCTGAGCCTTTCATGACGTCAGATGTGTATGTTGCAAGTGTGACCTGTGAAGATATTGATTTAGCTCGTTTTGGAAAGTCGGTATCTGATCTCAGTTTAATTTCTGTTTCTGAGATGTTTTCTACGGTAGTGTTTCTTAACAAAAATTTAGTAGAAGCGACTTTCCTTTGCTCATCAAGTGGCAACAGTTTGATTTCATTATATGTCCGAAGACAGGAAGCATGCATTGGAAGACCCAGTGCAAGTTTGAAACCTTTACAATCTATGCTCTGCAGTTTTTTTAGTAAGTGTTTCGGTGCACTGAAGAAGATTTCTTGAGCATAGGTTAATTTAGATCTAACAAGCGATTTACAAAGATGAACAAGTGTTGATGAATCTTGACCCCATGTCTGTTTGCGAACTATTTTTATGAAATTTAAACTTTTTTGAGCTTTGGTTAATAAGTATTCAATATGCTGATTCCAAGATAATTTTGCTGTAAGGAAAACTCCTAAGAATTTAATCGACTCGTTAAACTGAAGAAGAGTATCTCCCAGTTTGAAAGTGGGAATATTTACTGGGTTAGCTCCATTATTAAATAAAACTATTTTTGTTTTTTCCAGGGATAGATGTAACCCATTTTCTACCATGTATCGCGCTATTTTATCAAGTTCTAATTGGTAGCATTTGCGTGTATAATTGATACAGCGCAAAGGAGTTTTCTTTTTCATATTTACCTGCATCCACATGCATAAATCGTCAGCATATTGAGCTAAAACTACATGCTTAGATACTTTACTGGGTAAGTCATGCATTAATATCATGAAAAGAAGGGGAGCTATAACGGATCCCTGAGGGATACCCATTTGAAGAATTCGTTTCGTGGAATATACATTTTCAATCCTCGTTTGAAATACTCTGTTTTCTAAGAAACACTTAACATAGCCAAAAATGTGACCTGTCAGCCCAATACTTTTAAATTTGAATAACAATCGGGAGTGCCACACTTGATCGTATGCTTTCGTTATATCAAAAAATGTAGCTAAAACACATTGACGTCTTGCAAATTGTTGTTTTATATTAGTAGTTAGCTTTGTTAGGATCTCTACTGGTGACCTGCCTTTTCGAAATCCTGCCTGATTTACTGGTATTATTTTATTCTTTTCACAATAGTGCATCAGTCTCTTTAAGATTATTTTCTCCATTAGTTTACATACATGTGATGTTAATGCAATTGGCCTGTAGTTTTTCAAATCGGTATTACATTTACCTGGTTTTAATACAGGAACCACTATTGTTTCTTTCCAGTTGTTAGGCATTATCCCACTATTCCAGCATTTTTGAAATATGTCATGTAGCAAGATTATAAAATTTTCTGGTAAATTTTTCAGCATCTCATTGGAAATTGCATCTAGTCCAACTGACGTTTTTTTACTTGGAAGGGACTGAATGGCATCTTTTAATTCTTGAAGTGTGAGTGATGCATTTATGTAGTGAGTATTGTCAGAGGCGGGGTCCTTATATACATCTTTCTTTTCATCTCGTTCCCTATAATTTCTATCAGAGACAGGGAGTCCTTCTACACGACAGGCCTCAGCAAACACGTCTGCAAAAGCTTCTGCTTTTTCCAATGAGCTAGGAATAGGGTTATTTTCTAGCTTTACTGGAATTGATGGCAACTTAATCCCGTTTTTCATTAATTTTAGTTTTTCCCAAATCTTTATCGTGTCTTTGTGGTTATTTACTTCACATTTACAAAAAGATGTCCAGTGTTGTTCTTTGGCTTGCTCTATGATTCTGTTACACTTAATGTTGGCACTTTTCATCGCTGTATGATTTTCAGGTGACCTGTTTGCTAAATAAATTTTGTATTTTTCTTTCTTTTCGTTCACTGCTTTTTGACAGTCCTCATTCCACCAGACATTTCCATGATGTTTTCCTATTTTTGACACTGTAAGTTTTGGAATTGAAATGTTAGCAGCCCTTAAGAGTGAGTTACAGAAAACTTCGTACGTTTCGTTTATGTTCATTGCTTCAGATAGATCTGTTCTTGTCTTTTCAAGGATTGCCTTAAAACTGATCCAGTCAGCGTTTTTATAATTAAACTTGGGTAAACTATCTTGTGGTATGGCGTCTATTTCTGTAGTATGGTTTAGGGTAAGACGTATGGGGATGTGATCTGATCCCAACAAGTCATCCTCTGTTTGCCATGTGGCGTTTGGGGCTAGGGATGGTGAGATTAAAGTAAGGTCGATAGCTGTGGGTCTGTGGGTTGGTATATCGGGGATCCGGGTAACGTGTCCGTTGTTAAGTAAATATAAATTGGAATCTACAATATTTTCAATCAACCTGTTGCTTGTTATGTTTGTACAATACTTTTCCCAAAATGGGGCATGTGCATTAAAATCACCTCCAATTATCCACTTGTCGTCCTGATCTTGAAAGTGTTTTAACCATTCAGTGTTCACAGAGTCTGGGCCTCTTGGTAAGTATACAGAGGCCATATTCACAACTAACGATGAGGAAAATTTTATAATGATTGCACATGATGAAATAAATGCGGTAGATTTAGGTACTGGCGATGATCGTTCACAATAGTTCAGTCCTTCACGAATGTATATAGCTGTTTGTATGCGGCCACCGTCATTTACAGAGTCACATATTGGTGGATAATAAAAACCGGATATTTTAGGTAATTTGGTTTTGATGGTATTCAGCGATTGTAGGAGCATGACATGGACGTTTTTAGAAGAGAGATAGTTACTCAAATATGAGATGTTTTTAACAATGGAACGTGCGTTCCACTGAAAAATGTTGATATCACTTACTACACACGTCTTCATGAGGAACGGTTGAATAACTTTAGAACAATATGGTAAGTTTATATAGATTTCATTTAACTTTGAATTAAAAGGTACAAATAGGATAAAAATGAAGTATGTGAACAAGAAAATAATTAAGTAAAACAATATAGCTGAGAACTGAACGAAGAGAAACTGAATCTGGGCTGAATCTAAAATGACCAAGGAGAGAAGAAAAACGGAGATTGAAAGCCGGGTCTTTGTTGATGTCGTTGTCGGTTTGATCTCCTCCTCGGTTTTTCCCAGAAAAGCTGATGGATTTGCCTCCCTAAGTTTCTGGCCAGAACGCTCGCCCCTCTGATGGTTGGATGGACGTCGTCCTGGCTGACTTGAGTGTGACTGATAGTTTGAAGATTGTCATTGTTGACGTATTCGACACTCGCTGCTTTGTGTGTGTGTGTGTGTGTGTGTGTGTGTGTGTGTGTGTGTGTACTTGCCTGTCTGTCTGTTTGTGTGCATTTGTGTATGTGTTTCTATCTGTATAAGAACTCAAGATAAGTGGCTCCTGTGTAAACTTTTTCTGTTTTTAAAGTAATTTAAACTTCGATTTTAGAAACAAGCCGCCATGTGTTGTATAAAGAAAAAAACGTGGTCAACACAAAGATTGCAAAGTTTCTCTTTTCTTCCCATTGTATTCTCACAAAATTATTATTATCATTTTGTATGACATTCATTTCAGTTCTAAAACTTACCTGGATAAGAAAGTTTCAGACCAATACACAGAAACTCGAAAAGCAAAGCAAAAAATAAATAATCCTGTGTGTAATCCAGTAGCGATATTTCTTTCAATCAGTTGCCATGTTACAGATCAAGTTTAGTAAACACAAAGAAGATCGATGATTTAGTTTGATAACAAACCTCAAAGGCGTATGAAACAGTTCGCCATAAAACTGAAGCAGGAACCTTTCCAGAATTGTTCTCTGTGATTAAGTGTTATTTTAACGAGGTTTTTTTTTAAACTAGTAGCACAATTATGATACCTGCAAACCAGGAACGCCTCCTGAATTGCTTTCTGAATAAGTGTTATTTTACTGAGGGGTTTGTATAAACTGGTATCATAGTTATGATACCTGCAAGCTGGATTGAAAAAGGTGTCTATAAGAGTGTCTATTGCATTGCACATTTTCTAAAAACGAATAGAACATTCTCTCAACGAACACAATTTAAAGCAAAATGAATATTGTCTATACAGTTTTGCTGGATGGATATTATTCATCAAAAACTGCATGAAGGAAGCACATTAACGTAAACAATCCTTGTTTCGAGAACAGTATATTTAGTGCATAAGGCACCAGAACTTAGTCTCTTATTTTGTTATCAAAAGACAGCAAACCGAAGGTTTGTTCAACATGGACTGAGAAACTTCATTGTAGAACTACATGGAAAACTGTGTTTTAAATGCACGATATTAAAGACATCTATCTTAAATGGTTTAAAATCAGATTATTCTCAGAATGCTAGCAATACACATAGTTTTGGAAAAAAAAACATTCGCAATATGCTGTTCCTGCAGAAAATAAACAATACCGTCAAACATTTTCTATGAAAAAGTGAAAACACATTGCAGTGTTTGCAACTTTTTGAATACTTGTTGAACAAAAAGCACCGTTTGGTTTTTCATATGAAACAATGAAAAGATTGTCTTATTTTGACCAGACTCCTGGTTAAAGACATACGAAATTCTTGACTTTATACAGCATTTCTGTAGAATGCACATTTATCAATGTAAGCTAGATAATGCTTTACAATACAACATCTGAATTACAAACTTACAATTTAATAACTCCATGCTAATATTGATTTTAACCACTTTAAATTCCAGTCGCTTGGTTATTGCTGTTTTTTGTGGTTGTTGTTTTTGTTGTTGTTACTGTTGTTGTTGTTGTATGGAGGGTTATGATTGCCATCGCCACGCAGCAGGATATATGATGATGATGATGTTGTTGTAGTTGTTACTGTTGTTGTTGTTGTTGCTGCTGCTGCTGCTGTTTTTTATTGTTGGTGGTGGTGATGGTGGTGGTGATGTTGTGTTGTTTTATTTTACGATTATTGACCCAGAGATGTAACTAACTTCCATTTCTCATCATTTCGGAACATTTATATTCATTGATGATGAAACATGATTCCTCTTTGTATCGTTTCTTTACACTGATAACATGAATGTATTTCATTGTTTCCTCATTGTATCGTTTCTTTACACTGATAATATGAATATATTTCATTGTTTTCTCTTTGTGTCGTTTCTTTACACTGATAGCATGAATGTAGTCCATTGTTGACTCTACATAACTTGTGTCTGACCACTCGCTCTGAGGGTCTTTTTCCTGTTTTTCTATTCTCGTTTGTTTCTTTACTCTGCATTTATTGTGTATTATTTAGATTAAAACATTTTGCACATAATGTGCTGAATGACATCGCAGACAGCGATGAAAATCAACAATAAATTTCAACGATTATGTCATACTGTTGAAGTTCAAGAACAACGGTCTTCATTGAATCAAAAAGTACAATAGTGTTGTCCCCTGGTTGAATGAAACAAACTTTTACAGTGGAAAGCTTGTTGCTAATGCAGTCTTATCTCCATTCAACTATAGCTTATTTTGTATCATTCAGTCAAAAGCTTCGGAAAGAAGAGACGAAAGATTCTTAGAAGATGCGCTGTTGTAGAGCTGAGAGACATCAGCATAAAGATGATGTCTGATGTTGTGTTGACTGATGACATTGGCAAGTGGTGAGGTGTACAGTGTGAAGAGGACTGGCCCAAGTACAGAGCCTAGGGGGACACCATATGCAAGTTTAACCAGCTTGGACTTAGACTCGTTTATCAAGACTGACTAAACCAGGTCGGAAAGGGATGGCAAGAATCAGGAATGAGCACGACTTTGGATTTTGAATGTGTGCTCGAGTCGAGAGAGGAGGATGGTGTGGTCGATAGTATCAAAGGCAGCAGAAAGATCAAAACGAATAATCAGGGAAAGTTGGCCACAGTCAGCTAAGAGGAAATAACCATTCATATGGTGAACGAGAGCAGTTTCAATGAAACCACAATTTCCAATCGCTGAAGGAGCAATTGGAACAAATAAGATCACAATTATTCTCATAAACATCCGAGTAAAAGATACAGACAAGTAGTTTATCTTTTGAAAGGTCTTTTCTGTTATGATTCTTCTGTTACAAACATATTTTTGACATTACAAAAAGCAATCCCACCGTTTTAAACATACAAAAAACTATTCGTCACAAAATGTTCATAAATATTTACGTTTTAATGACATTTCCATTCATTTATTGCTAACATATTTTTCAGACATTGTGTATCTTTCGGAAAGTGAGAGAAACATATCGAGGCTAACCGGTTTGATAGTGTGAGAAAACTCGATCTGTAAAACCAGTTCAATGCTCCAGTCTGGGGGACATGTCTAAATTATAGCCACTAGTTGACAGTACGGGCTTCGGGAGTAAGGTTTCCAATACAATTATCTCCCAAATTCCCCTGAGGTGCTGTTGGAAAAGTTGAGGATGGAGCCCCCCTCCCTTCCCCCTCCCCCTCCCCTCCTTCCACTGGCAAGGCCAAGCCGCCTGAAATGTCTGTTTTATAGAACTGGGTGTGCACAATGACTGTTCGCCGAGAGAGAGAGGGGAGATATCTTGTCAGCGTTTCGTCAAGTGTACAATTTCACCCTGCAGCACTTGCCAATCTGGCTGGCTTATCGGATTAGAGGAGACTGTGATATGCATCAGATACGTGTGATTTGCATCTTATATTGACTCTCCAGTTTTTTACAACATGGAAAAAACTGATTTTGATAGGGCAGTGGCAACAGTATGACCATAACATGTATATTTCTGTTCACTACATTTGACTGTGTTTATATCTATAAACGAAACACTGATAGCAAAACCGAAATATTGAAAGACTTGATCGAATATACGATTTACAAGAACAGGTGTGGCGTTGGAGATCATGCCTCTGCATACCAATCTATCTTTTGTCCCCACAAGTATATCTCCTACCATTTCCGTCCTCATCCACTCTGCAAAACTGCCACATATCTTTTCCCTCGGTCTACATGACGTTCTTTTTCCCTCTAACTTTCCTGTTGTGACTAGATGCTCAAAATTCTCTTGTGTCATAAAATGTCCTACAAATGTTGCTTGTTTTTTCACGATCTTCTTCATTACTGTTCTTTTTGTTTTTCCTTCTTTCAAGACTGCCTACTTTGTTTTCTTTGCTGTCCATGGAACTCTTAACATTTTTCTTAGAAACCACATTTCATCTGCCTCCATCTTGTTCTGACTTTGTTTGTTGATTGTTCAAGCTTCGCATCCGTACAACAGTATTGATTCTATATGACACTGAAAAATTCTCTTCCTGATGTTAACTGATAGGCTTTTATTGGTAGAAACGCTTTCATCAAAACAAAACAAAGCAAAAAAAGACAACAAATCCATACGTTTTATTAGAGAAAATCTGTTATTTCTATTACAATGTCCAGATTCATAGATGATTTCAAAACAGCTGTATGATTGTTCATAAAACAAAACTGGCGGAGATTACTCAGTTTTTATGTTTGATGTTGCTAATGGTGCTGATGGAGGCAGGCACAAGAAGATCATTCATAAGGAAGATTAGGAAAAGACAGGCAACATTCATAGGCCATTTTATGAGGAAAGGGGAATTGGGGCACCTGGTCACAACAGGAAAGCTGGAGGGAAAGAGAGCACCAGGTAGACCCAGGGAGAAAATATTGGACGGACTTGCAGAGTGGCTGAGGACAAAGAGGGTGGGAGAGGTGCTTGCGGCAACAAGGGATATAAACAGATGGAAGGCCGTGATCGCCAACGTCATGTGGCAAGGCACCTGATGATGATGATGATGTATGGTGTTGAAAAAAAGGATGGTTGTTATGGCTTGTCACGTCAGTAATTATTATCTGTTAGATTCTCTCTCTCTCTCTCTCTCTCTCTCTCTCTCTCTCTCTCTCTCCTCTCTCTCTCTTTCTTTCTTTCTTTCTTTCTTTCTCTCTCTCTCTCTCTTTCTCTCTCTCTTTCTCTCTCTCTCTTCATCTTTAATTTTCCCTTCTTCCTCTCTTTGTCTTCCATTCAAAATGACCGAATATGCTTTATGTCATTGTTAGCATTCGATTTAACATGTGTGCTCTGATGGGGAAAATGCTAGAAGCGATTCTGATTACATGTGGATAATTACTTG
>JAPXFY010001143.1:37500-40392 GCA_030674185.1 Monoplex corrugatus
TATATGTATATATATATATATATATATATGTATGTATACATATGTATATATATATACGTATAGATATATATATATATATATATATACATATATATATATATACATTTATATATAAGCTACGCACAAAAAGTTAAGGATCACTATGAGAAAACAGGTGCGTAATAAACTCAGTTCGCTACTGTTATTTATTTCTCAGTCCAGCCAAATTGTTATGAATTCTTGTTCAGCTGTAAGTGGGCGATGTTGTATTAGTGCGAAAATTGCACGGGATTCTCTACTACTGAGCTTGGCCGCAAACGGAAAAGCGGAAACTTGCGAAAAAGGACCTTGTTTTGGACCGTTCTGCCTGAACACATTGCACAAGCCAGATGGAAAAACCATTATGCACGTGCAAGCACTACTGTTTATGTGTGAGATGCTGTCTCTTGCTTGGCTTTATAAAAAGACATTCCACCAGTAGTAGGCCTGATCTGACAATGCCTCCACGACGAAAATTGAGCGAGTTTGAGAGGGGACGAGCTGTTGCATGGTTCCAAGATGGTGTTCCCAAGTGAGAAGTGGCCAGGCGACTTCAGGTGTCCATCTCGGTCATTGTCAGACTGATTCAACGCTTCACAGCCACTGGGAGGGTCCATGAAAGACGCAGATCTGGTCGACCGAAGAAGACAAACCCACGTGAAGATCGTCTCATTGAACGACAAGCCCTGCAGACAAGAACAGCCTCTTCCAGCATCATTCGAAGGCAGCTGAGGGTGGCTACTAACATCAACATCAGCCAGCAGACCATACGGAACCGCCTTCATGGGTTTAACCTCCGTTCTCGTCGCCCAGCTGTACGGCCACGCTTAACTCCAGCCCATAGGGCAGCACGCCGCGCCTTCTGCAGACGTCACGTGAGGTGGACACGTCAGCAATGGTCCCAGGTCCGGTTCAGTGATGAATCACGCTTCACCACGACGGCCGACTGAGGGTCTGGAGGCGCCCAGGGCAATGCTTTATTGACACCGCTGTCCAAGAAAAGGTGGCCTTTGGTGGAGGTTCTGTAATGGTCTGGGGGGCCTTCAGCCTTCACCACAGAACACCCTTGTATCATGTACAGGGTAACCTGACTGGCCTCCGATACCGGGATGAGATCCTTCGACCGCTGGCTGTGCCTACACTGCAACAGATGGGACCGACGGCTGTCTACCAGGATGACAACACTCGCCCCCACAGGGCAAGGGTGGTCAACGACTTCCTGCAGCAGTCTGGAGTCAACAGAATGGAGTGGCCAGCATGCAGTCCCGATCTCAACCCGATTGAGAACCTCTGGGATGAGCTGGATCGCAAAGTGAGGAGCAACCACCCCCCTCCCAGGGATGCCCAACACCTCTACCAGATGCTGTAGGCTGAGTGGCAGGCGCTTCCACAGAGGATCTTCACCAACCTGGTCAACTCGATGAGGACTCGCTGCGTCGAGTGCCAGAACAGCCATGGCGGTTACACGCATTACTGAACTTTTGGGAGCATCAGAATGCCCTGTCTTGTGATTTCAATGACTTTGGGAAATCAAATTTCGATATGTACCCACTTTGATCAAATGTACACACCAAACGATTGCTCGAAATTGAAGGCAATTGTGTATCGTTATCACTAAAGCATGGAATTAAATGTTTGCCAAACTTCAACGCATTGGCTTTCTTATTTTGAAAGTTATGAATTTTTGTGCAAGTGATCCTTAACTTTTTGTGCGTAGTGTATATATACATGCATATATGAACCTACATACACATACAGTGTGGTGTGTGTGTGTGTGTGTGTGTGTGTACGTTGTGCGTGTGTATGTATGTGTGTTGTGTGTGTGTGTGTTTGTGTGTGTGTGTGTGTGTTTGTGTGTGTGTGTGTGTTTGTGTGTGTGTGTGTGTGTGTGTTTGTGTGTGTGTGTGTGTGTGTGTGTGTGTGTGTGTGTGTGTGTGTGTGTGTGTGTGTGTGCGTGCGTGCATGGGATGGGTATGGGGGTTGGGGAAGGAGAGGTTGATCGACAGAGCTTGGAACCATCATGACATCCAACACAACTTTTCGTTTAAAGGAAAACATTTTCTCTGCAGTGAATGTCCTTTCACTTTACATCACAACAGAGGAACATGAAGAAAGAAAGGAAAGAAAAAGGAGAATATTGAAGAATAGCAAAGAAAAAAAAAATGATCTTACAGCGCTACAAAGCATGTAAACAATTAACGAGAAAAAAGTTTGTTCTTTAGCAAGCAACACAGACAGAGGAAAAATACACATATACGTTTAAAAAACAACAACTACAATAACAACAAAAATGACAGCTTTTTCTGAGATTCTGCATGTAGTATAGAATAAAAATGAAAACAAGAAAAATTATTCTATGTTCCATTCAACATTTTCAACGCACTCAAAAAGATATGGACAGAAAAAAGAGAGGATAAAAGAGCAGAGAAAGAAACACACAAAGAGACAGACAGAGAGAGAGAGAGAGAGAGAGAGAGAGAGAGAGAGAGAGAGAGAGAGAGAGAGAGAGAGAGAGAGAGAGAGCTTATGATGAAACTTTTTTGTTAGAATGTTGGTCGATTTTGCTGCTATACAGTGCCAAATGATTATATATATGTATATATATATATAGAGAGAGAGAGATACATATATGTACATATATGTATAAGATATATATATATATATATATATATATAGGCCTATATATATGTATATATATATATATATATATACGTATATATGTATATATATATAGAGAGAGAGAGAGAGATACATGTATGTACATATATGTATAAGATATATATATATATAGGCCTACCCATATGAATGTGCGTGCAAACAAAACTCTTACACGCACAGAAATGTATTTCTTAAAACAAGCACAAAAGGTAAGAA
>JAPXFY010001144.1:17500-32500 GCA_030674185.1 Monoplex corrugatus
TAAGACGTATTTATACGTCACAAATTGTATAGACTCAAGGAATAATTTAAAACCTATTTATACATCACAGAGTGTATAGACTCAAGGCATAGTGTAAGACTTATTTATATGTCACATCAGATCGTTCCTGCATGCCGTGAGGTTCTGAGAAATCTGCGTTCATGCCGGGGTCAGGCCTTTTGTCTTCAGTTTTGCATCTCTTCACCTTCAGTAGCGTGTGCCTTAGGAACGCGGGATGATCTCTGAAGAGCCTGTGTCCCACAAGTCCTCTGGGCCTGCCCTGCTTCCAGTTGTTGGACAGCTTGCTTCAGTTGATGAATATCCTTGTCCTGTTGCCCCAGCTCTTCATCGTGGTCACCGTGCAATTTTTCCAGATAATTTGTTATACTGATCATCTCGTCTTGACGAGCAAAAAGTTCTTCCTACCTGTGCAGTGTTCCATTGAGCCCTTTGAGTAAAAGTTCCTGCCGAGACAGTTTCTCCATTTGTTGAATGATCAGAACTCGCTGTTCCTTTTAAGGTACGTTCCACAGTGCTCATTCTTTCAGCTAACGTTGCTTCTTCCACACCTTGGCTGATGTCAGAAACCCCAGCACCAAGGCTGTTGCTGCCAGCAAAACTGTCAATTGCATACAACATGGGGGAAGGGAGATAACATACAAACAACAACATGGGGGAAGGGAGATAACATACAGACAACAACATGGGGGAAGGGGGATAACATACAGACAACAACATGGGGAAGGGGGATAACATACAGACAACAACATGCGGGAAGGGGGATAACATACAAACAACAACATGGGGGAAGGGGGATAACATACAGACAACATGGGGGAAGGGGGATAACATACAGACAACATGGGGGAAGGAGATAACATACAGACAACATGGGGGAAGGAGATAACATACAGACAACATGGGGGAAGGAGATAACATACAGACAACAACATGGGGGAAGGAGATAACATACAGACAACAACATGGGGGAAGGGAGATAACATACAGACAACAACATGGGGGAAGGAGATAACATACAGACAACAACATGGGGGAAGGAGATAACATAGAGACAACAACATGGGGGAAGGAGATAACATACAGACAACATGGGGGAAGGGAGATAACATCCAAACAACAACATGGGGGAAGGGGGATAACATACAAACAACAACATGGGGGAAGGGGGATAACATACAGACAACAACATGGGGGAAGGGGGATAACATACAGACAACATGGGGGAAGGGAGATAACATACAAACAACAACATGGGGGAAGGAGATAACATACAGACAACATGGAGGAAGGGAGATAACATACAAACAACAACATGGGGGAAGGGGGATAACATACAAACAACAACATGGGGGAAGGGGGATAACATACAGACAACAACATGGGGGAAGGGGGATAACATACAAACAACAACATGGGGGAAGGGGGATAACATACAGACAACAACATGGGGGAAGGGGGATAACATACAGACAACAACATGGGGGAAGGGGGATAACATACAGACAACAACATGGGGGAAGGGGGATAACAAACAAACAACAACATGGAGGAAGGGTGATAACATACAAACAACAACATGGGGGAAGGGAGATAACATACAAACAACAACATGGAGGAAGGGTGATAACATACAAACAACAACATGGGAGAAGGGGGATAACATACAGACAACAACATGGGGGAAGGGGGATAACATACAGACAACAACATGGGGGAAAGGGGATAACATACAGACAACAACATGGGGGAAAGGGGATAACATACAGACAACAACATGGGGGAAGTGAGATAACATACAAACAACAACATGGGGGAAGGGGGATAACATACAGACAACAACATGGGGGAAGTGAGATAACATACAGACAACAACATGGGGGAAGTGAGATAACATACAAACAACAACATGAGGAAAGGGGGATAACATACAACAACAACATGGGGGAAGTGAGATAACATACAGACAACAACATGGGGGAAGGGGGATAACATACAGACAACAACATGGGGAAGGGGGATAACATACAAACAACAACAACAACATGGGGGAAGGGGGATAACATACAAACAACAACATAGGGGAAGGGGGATAACATACAAACAACAACATGGGGGAAGGGGGATAACATACAAACAACAACATGGGGGAAGGAGGATAACATACAAACAACAACATGGGGGAAGGCGGATAAAATACAAACAACAACATGGGGGAAGGAGGATAACATACAGACAACACCATGGGGGAAGGAGGGTAACATACAGACAACACCATGGGGAAAGGAGGATAACATACAAACAACATAGAGGAAGGGTAACATACAGACAACAACATGGGGGAAGGGGGATAACATACAGACAACACCATGGGGGAAGGAGGATAACATACAAACAACAACATGGGGGAAGGAGGATAACATACAGACAACACCATGGGGGAAGGAGGATAACATACAAACAACAACATGGGGGAAGGGGGATAATATACAAACAACAACAACATGGGGGAAGGGGGATAACATACAAACAACAACATGGGGGAAGGGGGATAACATACAAACAACAACATGGGGGAAGGGGGATAATATACAGACAACAACATGGGGGAAGGGGGATAACATACAGACAACAACATGGGGGAAGGGGGATAACATACAGACAACAACATGGGGGAAGGGGGATATCATACAAACAACACCATGGGGGAAGGAGGATAACATACAGACAACACCATGGGGGAAGGGGTATAACATACAGACAACACCATGGGGGAAGGGAGATAACATATAAACAACAACATGGGGGAAGGGAAATAACATACAGACAACAACATAGGGGGAAGGGAGATAACATACAAACAACAACACGGGGGAAGTGGGATAACATACAAACAACAACATGGGGGAAGGGAGATAACATACAAACAACAACATCTGGGGAAGGGAGATAACATATAAACAACAACATGGGGGGAAGGGAGGATAACATACAAACAACAACATGTGGGGAAGGGAGATAAAATACAACAACAACACGGGGGGAAGGGGGATAACATACAAACAAACAACATGGGGGAAGGGGGATAACATACAAACAACAACATGTGGGGAAGGGGGATAACATACAAACAACAACATGGGGGAAGGGAGATAACATACAGACAACAACATGGGGGAAGTGGGATAACATACAAACAACAAACATGTGGGGAAGGGGGATAACATACTGACAACAACATGGGGTAAGGCAGATAACATACATACAACAACATGGGGGAAGGGGGATAACATACAAACAACAACATGGGGGAAGGGGGATAACATACAGACAACAACATGGGGGAAAGGGGATAACATACTGACAACAACATGGGGTAAGGCAGATAACATACAGACAACAACATGGGGGAAGGGGGATAAATACAAACAACACATGGGGGAAGGGGGATAACATACAACAACAATGGGGGAAGGGGGATAACATACAAACAACAACATGGGGGAAGGGGGATAACATACAACAACAACATGGGGAAGGGGGATAACATACAGACAACAACATGGGGAAGGGGGATAACATACAGACAACAACAGGGGGAAAGGGGATACATACAGACAACAACATGGGGGAAGAGGGGATAAATCAACAACACAAATGGGGGAAGGGGGATAACATACAAACAACAACATGGGAAGGGATACATACAAAACACATGGGGGAAGGGAGATAACATACAAACAACAACATGGGGGAAGGGAGATAACATACAAGACAACACATGGGGGAAGGGGATAACATACAAACAACAACATGGGGGAAGGGGGATAACATACAGACAACAACATGGGGGAAGGGGGATAACATACAAACAACAACATGGGGGAAGGGGGATAACATACAGACAACAACATGGGGAAGGGGGATACATACAGACAACAACATGGGGGAAGGGGGATAACATACAAACAACAACATGGGGGAAGGGGGATAACATACAAACAACAACATGGGGGAAGGTGGGATAACATACAAACAACAACATGGGGAAGGGGATAACATACAAACAACACATGGGGGAAGGGGATAACATACAAACAACAACATGGGGGAAGTGAGATAACATACAAACAACAATGGGGGAAGGGGATAACATACAAACAACAACATGGGGGAAGGGGATAACATACAAACAACAACATGGGGGAAGGGAGATAACATACAAACAACAACATGGGGGAAGGGGGATAACATACAAACAACAACATGGGGGAAGGGGGATAACATACAAACAACAACATGGGGGAAGGGGGATAACATACAGACAACAACATGGGGGAAGGGAGATAACATACAAACAACACCATGGGGGAAGGGATATAACATACAAACAACAACATGGGGGAAGGTGGATAACATACAAACAACAACATGGGGGAAGGGAGATAACATACAAACAACAACATGGGGGAAGGGAGATAACATACAAACAACAACATGGGGGAAGGGGGATAACATACAAACAACAACATGGGGGAAGGGATATAACATACAAACAACAACATGGGGGAAGGGGGATAACATACAAACAACAACATGGGGGAAGGGAGATAACATACAAACAACAACATGGGGGAAGGGAGATAACATACAAACAACAACATGGGGGAAGGGGGATAACATACAAACAACAACATGGGGGAAGGGAGATAACATACAAACAACAACATGGGGGAAGGGGGATAACATACAAACAGCAACATGGGGGAAGGGGGATAACATACAAACAACAACATGGGGGAAGGGAGATAACATACAAACAACAACATGGGGGAAGGGAGATAACATACAAACAACACCATGGGGGAAGGGATATAACATACAAACAACAACATGGGGGTAGGGATATAACATACAGACAACAACATGGGGGAAGGGAGATAACATACAAACAACAACATGGGGGAAGTGAGATAACATACAAACAACAACATGGGGGAAGGGATATAACATACAAACAACAACATGGGGGAAGGGATATAACATACAAACAACAACATGGGGGAAGGGAGATAACATACAGGGCATCCAGGAGTCATGACCTGGATGTGGCCCGGCCCCCCGAGAGTGTAAGGAATTCAGGGCCGAAACACTTGTCTAAAGGGGGTTACTTCTCTGAAGACCTTCTGTTGTCTAGCTCTCCCTAGAGTTTCTTTCTACCTGCACATGGTCAGTCCATTGACTTCCGGGAATAGTTCGGAGGACATTCGGGAAAGACCGAAGGACACTGGGAAAGACTAGATCTGCGGGCTTTGTGGGTTGGCTTCCCACCTTGCCTTTGATAACATGCCACGAGTTTTTCAAATGAAAGATGCTCCCAGGATTCACCGAAAGGGGGAGAGAATGATGAATCCATCGGCACTGACTCCATCACGACTGGAAACGCACAACGGACCATGATTAATGACCAGTTGGAATTTCCGTGTGCGTGTGGAAGGAGATTCACCACCAAACGCGGCATGAAGATCCACAGGACGAAAATGGGCTGTTTGAAGACACATACGAACCAGCAGCAGCGCACTGCGATAGCAGGTGAGACGTTGGATGACCAAGGCCAGGAATTAAACCATAGTGCCAAGGACATCCACGCTGACGGTTCTGATGCGGATTTTGCACAAGCTCTTAACGCCAAACGTGGAAAACTCAATTTGCCGCCTGCCGGTGCAAAAGAACAATGGGAGAAATTAGATGAGGAACTTGTCCTTAAGCTGAATGCGCTAATAGGGAACAGTACGCTGGAACACAAACTTGACACATACGGAGACATCATATACTCTATCTGCAGGGACACTTATGGAGTGAAGCAGCCAAAGACAAAAACGCCTCCCCAGAAATCCAGAAGACAGCAACAAATGGAGAGCATCCGGAGGGAGAAAAGGAAGCTTAAAAAGCGAATGAAAACTGCCTCAGAATTCGAGAAGCAAGGGCTCCTGGAACTCTGGAAAGATCTGAAGGCCAAACACAATGCTCTCAGCAAAGTGGAATCAGCAAGGCGAAGAAAGAGCAAAAAGAAGAAGACTCAAGATCGTTTCTTCAAAGATCCCTTTGACTTTTCAAGAAAGCTGTTTGAACAACCCAAATCAGGGACTCTCACAGTGGGCAAGGAAACCCTAGAGCAGCATCTCAGGGAAACATATTCCGATTCTCAGCGCGAGGCACCACTTGAAATCCAGAATCTGGTTTGGCCTGCAGCGCCAGAAGGAAAATTCAATAACAAACCACCAACACTGGATGAAGTGAAGAACGTAGTAAAGAAAGCCAGAGCCAAGTCAGCACCTGGACCAAACGGAATACCATACCTGCTCTACAAGAAATGCCCAAAAGTGCTCGAGTGGCTCCACAAGATGATTCGATCAGCATGGAGGAACCAGAAGATCAGCGACCAATGGATGAGAGCTGAAGGAGTGTACATTCCGAAGGAGCAGAACTCCAGCAGCATCAATCAGTTCAGGCCAATATCACTTCTGAACGTCGAGGGGAAAATCTTCTTCTCTGTTATGGCAGCAAGATTGACAAAATACCTGACTGAAAACAAGTATCTGGATATGTCAGTCCAAAAGGGAGGCATACCAGGAATGCCTGGATGCTTGGAACATGCCACGTTGATTTGGGATGCCATCCAAAAAGCAAGAACAGAGAAGAGAGACATTGACGTAGTTTGGCTTGATCTGGCGAATGCATATGGATCAGTTCCACACGACATGATCCAGCTGGCTCTTGAAATGTATCACATCCCAGAAAACATCCGAACAATGCTGAGGAAGTATTTCCAAGGGTTCTCAATGCGGTTCTCTACCAAAGAATACACCACGGACTGGATAGACCTAGAGGTGGGCATTGCAATGGGCTGTGCAATCTCTCCCATACTGTTCGTGTTGGCAATGGAAGTCATCTTGAAAGCTGCAATGAAGAGTTCAGGTCCAGTGAATCTGGGAGATGGATACCAGATGCCTCCTCTGAAAGCTTTCATGGATGACACAACAGTCTTGTCCACGGATGAGGAAGAGACACACCAAATCTTAAAGCAGCTGGATGAGCTGGTGGCCTCTTCAAGAATGAGGTTCAAACCTAAGAAATCCCGAAGTCTCTCACTGCGAAAAGGAAAAGTGGCAGATTCAGTCAAATTCATGGTAGCCAACCAAGCCATCCCCACTGTCACAGAAGAGCCAGTAAAAAGTCTCGGAAGATGGTATGATGACTCCCTGAAAGACACACAAAGGGGATGTGAAACCAAGCAAACAGCAGAAGAAGGCCTGAAGAAAATAGATAACTGCGGACTGCCAGGCAAATACAAAGTCTGGTGTCTACAGTTCATGCTGATACCAAAGCTGCTGTGGCCACTGCTAATCTATGACATTTGCACCAGCACAGTGGAAGCAATGGAAGCCAAAATCAACAAATACACAAGAAAATGGCTCGGTGTCCCACCTGGTCTCACTGATGTTGCATTCTACTGTCGTCAAGCAATGCTGAAGCTACCTCTCAAATCCATAGTGGAGGAATACAAAGTTGGAAAAGCAAGACTGTTGAGCATGCTGGAGGAATCGGAAGACAATATCGTGAGATCAGTTCATCCAAAGCTGAGAACTGGCAGAAAGTGGAAAGTCCAAGAGGCTGTAAACAATGCCAAGAGAAACCTCAGCATCAAAGAAATAATTGGACACACGCAAACCAACAGACAGGGACTGGGTGCAACAAAAATGCAGTGGTGGTCCAAAGCCAAAGGGAAGGAAAAAAGAGACATGATCATACAGGAGTTGAAGGAAGAAGAAGATGTCAAAAGAGTGCAGAAGGCAGTCCAGCAAGGTCAACAGGGGCAATGGACAACATGGGACAGTGCACTCCAAAGAAGTCTCAGCTGGAACGATATGTGGCACATGGCTCCTCTAAGGATAAGCTTCCTCCTCAGATCTGTATATGACCTGCTCCCCTCGAATGCAAACTTAGTGAAATGGGGGAAAGCAGACGACCCATCATGTCCGCTCTGTCAGAAGAAACAAACAGTGGAACATGTCCTAAGCTCTTGCAAAGTAGCGCTAGCCCAAGGAAGGTATACATGGAGGCACAACCAAGTTCTGAAAGTGATCACAGATGTGGTTAGCGAAAAAACCATGACCCCAAACGCACCAATTGCTATGACAACGTTCTACAAAGCAGGAGGGAAACAGGTCTGGCCCGAAAGTGCTATGACAACCAGCACATTGCCAAAGGGTCTTCTGGATGGAGTAGTCGACTGGGAGTGTACAGCAGACCTCCCAGAGTGGAGAAATTACCCAGATGTCATCAGCAAGACAGGCATGAGACCAGACATCGCTCTCCACTCTGACTCCTCGAAACAAGTGATTCTGATAGAACTCACTGTGCCATACGAAAGCAGAATGGAAGAAGCACATATCTACAAGACCGAAAAATACGCCGGTCTTGCCAGCACCCTGAAGAAAGCAGGTCTGCGGGTCAAAATCTTCGCCATAGAGGTCGGGGCAAGAGGGTTTGTGGGCACCTCCGCTTATGATCTCATGAAACAACTCGCCATTTCTGGAAGAAGAGGACTAGAGCCCTTAAAGCGATGGCAGAGGCAGCAGAAAGGAGCTCAAGCTGGATCTGGGCAAGGAGGAACCAAAAAAGTGAACTTCATAAGGATTAAATTCCCTACAGATGATGTGTGCCCCGTTAGCACATTGGTAAAACCGCGTACCGCAGTTCTGAAGCGCAGAATCGCCCAGGTTCGATCCCCGGCGTGGGAAGGAAAAAAAAAAAAAAATAGACAACAGCAGAAGGGCATCCAGGAGTCATGACCTGGATGTGGCCCGGCCCCCCGAGAGTGTAAGGAATTCAGGGCCGAAACACTTGTCTAAAGGGGGTTACTTCTCTGAAGACCTTCTGTTGTCTAGCTCTCCCTAGAGTTTCTTTCTACCTGCACATGGTCAGTCCATTGACTTCCGGGAATAGTTCGGAGGACATTCGGGAAAGACCGAAGGACACTGGGAAAGACTAGATCTGCGGGCTTTGTGGGTTGGCTTCCCACCTTGCCTTTGATAACATGCCACGAGTTTTTCAAATGAAAGATGCTCCCAGGATTCACCGAAAGGGGGAGAGAATGATGAATCCATCGGCACTGACTCCATCACGACTGGAAACGCACAACGGACCATGATTAATGACCAGTTGGAATTTCCGTGTGCGTGTGGAAGGAGATTCACCACCAAACGCGGCATGAAGATCCACAGGACGAAAATGGGCTGTTTGAAGACACATACGAACCAGCAGCAGCGCACTGCGATAGCAGGTGAGACGTTGGATGACCAAGGCCAGGAATTAAACCATAGTGCCAAGGACATCCACGCTGACGGTTCTGATGCGGATTTTGCACAAGCTCTTAACGCCAAACGTGGAAAACTCAATTTGCCGCCTGCCGGTGCAAAAGAACAATGGGAGAAATTAGATGAGGAACTTGTCCTTAAGCTGAATGCGCTAATAGGGAACAGTACGCTGGAACACAAACTTGACACATACGGAGACATCATATACTCTATCTGCAGGGACACTTATGGAGTGAAGCAGCCAAAGACAAAAACGCCTCCCCAGAAATCCAGAAGACAGCAACAAATGGAGAGCATCCGGAGGGAGAAAAGGAAGCTTAAAAAGCGAATGAAAACTGCCTCAGAATTCGAGAAGCAAGGGCTCCTGGAACTCTGGAAAGATCTGAAGGCCAAACACAATGCTCTCAGCAAAGTGGAATCAGCAAGGCGAAGAAAGAGCAAAAAGAAGAAGACTCAAGATCGTTTCTTCAAAGATCCCTTTGACTTTTCAAGAAAGCTGTTTGAACAACCCAAATCAGGGACTCTCACAGTGGGCAAGGAAACCCTAGAGCAGCATCTCAGGGAAACATATTCCGATTCTCAGCGCGAGGCACCACTTGAAATCCAGAATCTGGTTTGGCCTGCAGCGCCAGAAGGAAAATTCAATAACAAACCACCAACACTGGATGAAGTGAAGAACGTAGTAAAGAAAGCCAGAGCCAAGTCAGCACCTGGACCAAACGGAATACCATACCTGCTCTACAAGAAATGCCCAAAAGTGCTCGAGTGGCTCCACAAGATGATTCGATCAGCATGGAGGAACCAGAAGATCAGCGACCAATGGATGAGAGCTGAAGGAGTGTACATTCCGAAGGAGCAGAACTCCAGCAGCATCAATCAGTTCAGGCCAATATCACTTCTGAACGTCGAGGGGAAAATCTTCTTCTCTGTTATGGCAGCAAGATTGACAAAATACCTGACTGAAAACAAGTATCTGGATATGTCAGTCCAAAAGGGAGGCATACCAGGAATGCCTGGATGCTTGGAACATGCCACGTTGATTTGGGATGCCATCCAAAAAGCAAGAACAGAGAAGAGAGACATTGACGTAGTTTGGCTTGATCTGGCGAATGCATATGGATCAGTTCCACACGACATGATCCAGCTGGCTCTTGAAATGTATCACATCCCAGAAAACATCCGAACAATGCTGAGGAAGTATTTCCAAGGGTTCTCAATGCGGTTCTCTACCAAAGAATACACCACGGACTGGATAGACCTAGAGGTGGGCATTGCAATGGGCTGTGCAATCTCTCCCATACTGTTCGTGTTGGCAATGGAAGTCATCTTGAAAGCTGCAATGAAGAGTTCAGGTCCAGTGAATCTGGGAGATGGATACCAGATGCCTCCTCTGAAAGCTTTCATGGATGACACAACAGTCTTGTCCACGGATGAGGAAGAGACACACCAAATCTTAAAGCAGCTGGATGAGCTGGTGGCCTCTTCAAGAATGAGGTTCAAACCTAAGAAATCCCGAAGTCTCTCACTGCGAAAAGGAAAAGTGGCAGATTCAGTCAAATTCATGGTAGCCAACCAAGCCATCCCCACTGTCACAGAAGAGCCAGTAAAAAGTCTCGGAAGATGGTATGATGACTCCCTGAAAGACACACAAAGGGGATGTGAAACCAAGCAAACAGCAGAAGAAGGCCTGAAGAAAATAGATAACTGCGGACTGCCAGGCAAATACAAAGTCTGGTGTCTACAGTTCATGCTGATACCAAAGCTGCTGTGGCCACTGCTAATCTATGACATTTGCACCAGCACAGTGGAAGCAATGGAAGCCAAAATCAACAAATACACAAGAAAATGGCTCGGTGTCCCACCTGGTCTCACTGATGTTGCATTCTACTGTCGTCAAGCAATGCTGAAGCTACCTCTCAAATCCATAGTGGAGGAATACAAAGTTGGAAAAGCAAGACTGTTGAGCATGCTGGAGGAATCGGAAGACAATATCGTGAGATCAGTTCATCCAAAGCTGAGAACTGGCAGAAAGTGGAAAGTCCAAGAGGCTGTAAACAATGCCAAGAGAAACCTCAGCATCAAAGAAATAATTGGACACACGCAAACCAACAGACAGGGACTGGGTGCAACAAAAATGCAGTGGTGGTCCAAAGCCAAAGGGAAGGAAAAAAGAGACATGATCATACAGGAGTTGAAGGAAGAAGAAGATGTCAAAAGAGTGCAGAAGGCAGTCCAGCAAGGTCAACAGGGGCAATGGACAACATGGGACAGTGCACTCCAAAGAAGTCTCAGCTGGAACGATATGTGGCACATGGCTCCTCTAAGGATAAGCTTCCTCCTCAGATCTGTATATGACCTGCTCCCCTCGAATGCAAACTTAGTGAAATGGGGGAAAGCAGACGACCCATCATGTCCGCTCTGTCAGAAGAAACAAACAGTGGAACATGTCCTAAGCTCTTGCAAAGTAGCGCTAGCCCAAGGAAGGTATACATGGAGGCACAACCAAGTTCTGAAAGTGATCACAGATGTGGTTAGCGAAAAAACCATGACCCCAAACGCACCAATTGCTATGACAACGTTCTACAAAGCAGGAGGGAAACAGGTCTGGCCCGAAAGTGCTATGACAACCAGCACATTGCCAAAGGGTCTTCTGGATGGAGTAGTCGACTGGGAGTGTACAGCAGACCTCCCAGAGTGGAGAAATTACCCAGATGTCATCAGCAAGACAGGCATGAGACCAGACATCGCTCTCCACTCTGACTCCTCGAAACAAGTGATTCTGATAGAACTCACTGTGCCATACGAAAGCAGAATGGAAGAAGCACATATCTACAAGACCGAAAAATACGCCGGTCTTGCCAGCACCCTGAAGAAAGCAGGTCTGCGGGTCAAAATCTTCGCCATAGAGGTCGGGGCAAGAGGGTTTGTGGGCACCTCCGCTTATGATCTCATGAAACAACTCGCCATTTCTGGGAAGAAGAGGACTAGAGCCCTTAAAGCGATGGCAGAGGCAGCAGAAAGGAGCTCAAGCTGGATCTGGGCAAGGAGGAACGAAAAAAGTGAACTTCATAAGGATTAAATTCCCTACAGATGATGTGTGCCCCGTTAGCACATTGGTAAAACCGCGTACCGCAGTTCTGAAGCGCAGAATCGCCCAGGTTCGATCCCCGGCGTGGGAAGAAAAAAAAAAAAAAAATAGACAACAGCAGAAGGGCATCCAGGAGTCATGACCTGGATGTGGCCCGGCCCCCCGAGAGTGTAAGGAATTCAGGGCCGAAACACTTGTCTAAAGGGGGTTACTTCTCTGAAGACCTTCTGTTGTCTAGCTCTCCCTAGAGTTTCTTTCTACCCAAACAACAACATGGGGGAAGTGAGATAACATACAAACAACAACATGGGGGAAAGGATATAACATACAAACAACAACATGGGGGAAGGGAGATAACATACAAACAACAACATGGGGGAAGTGAGATAACATACAAACAACAACATGGGGGAAGGGATATAACATACAAACAACAACATGTGGGGAAGGTGTATAACATACAAACAACAACATGGGGGAAGGGAGATAACATACAAACAACAACATGGGGGAAGGGAGATAACATACAAACAACAACATGTGGGGAAGGTGTATAACATACAAACAACAACATTTGGGGAAGGTGTATAACATACAAACAACAACATGGGGGAAGGGAGATAACATACAAACAACACCATGGGGGAAGGGATATAACATACAGACAACAACATGGGGGAAGGGATATAACATACAGACAACAACATGGGGGAAGGGAGATAACATACAGACAACAAAATGTGGGAAGGGATATAACATACAGACAACAACATGGGGGAAGGGATATAACATACAGACAACAACATGGGGGAAGGGGGATAACATACAGACAACAACATGGGGGAAGGGATATAACATACAGACAACAACATGGGGGAAGGGATATAACATACAGACAACAACATGGGGGAAGGGATATAACATACAAACAACAACATGGGGGAAGGGATATAACATACAAACAACAACATGGGGGAAGGGATATAACATACAGACAACAACATGGGGGAAGGGATATAACATACAAACAACAACATGGGGGAAGGGATATAACATACAGACAACAACATGGGGGAAGGGGGATAACATACAGACAACAACATGGGGGAAGGGATATAACATACAGACAACAACATGGGGGAAGGGATATAACATACAAACAACAACATGGGGGAAGGGATATAACATACAAACAACAACATGGGGGAAGGGATATAACATACAGACAACAACATGGGGGAAGGGATATAACATACAAACAACAACATGGGGGAAGGGATATAACATACAAACAACAACATGGGGGAAGGGATATAACATACAAACAACAACATGTGGGGAAGGGATATAACATACAGACAACAACATGGGGGAAGGGATATAACATACAAACAACAACATGGGGGAAGGGATATAACATACAAACAACAACATGGGGGAAGGGATATAACATACAAACAACAACATGTGGGGAAGGGATATAACATACAGACAACAACATGTGGGGAAGGGTTATAACATACAGATAATATACAGAAGGGGGATAACATACAGACAACAGCATGGGGGGAGGGGGATGATATACAGACAACATGGGGGAAGGGAGACCATTCAGAGAAGTAACCCCCTTCAGACAAGTGTTTCGGCCCTGAACTCCTTACACTCTCGGGGGGGCGGGCCACATCCAGGTCATGACTCCTGGATGCCCTTCTGCTGTTGTCTATTTTTTTTTTTTTTCCCACGCCGGGGAGCGAACCTGGGCGATTCTGCGCTTCAGAACTGCGGTACGCGGTTTTACCAATGTGCTAACGGTGCACACATCATCTGTAGGGAATTTAATCCTTATGAAGTTCACTTTGGTTCCTCCTTGCCCAGATCCAGCTTGAGCTCCTTTCTGCTGCCTCTGCCATCGCTTTAAGGGCTCTAGTCCTCTTCTTCCCAGAAATGGCGAGTTGTTTCATGAGATCATAAGCGGAGGTGCCCACAAACCCTCTTGCCCCGACCTCTATGGCGAAGATTTTGACCCGCAGACCTGCTTTCTTCAGGGTGCTGGCAAGACCGGCGTATTTTTCGGTCTTGTAGATATGTGCTTCTTCCATTCTGCTTTCGTATGGCACAGTGAGTTCTATCAGAATCACTTGTTTCGAGGAGTCAGAGTGGAGAGCGATGTCTGGTCTCATGCCTGTCTTGCTGATGACATCTGGGTAATTTCTCCACTCTGGGAGGTCTGCTGTACACTCCCAGTCGACTGCTCCATCCAGAAGACCCTTTGGCAATGTGCTGGTTGTCATAGCAATTTCGGGCCAGACCTGCTTCCCTCCTGCTTTGTAGAACGTTGTCATAGCAATTGGTGCGTTTGAGGTCATGGTTTTTTCGCTAACCACGTCTGTGATCACTTTCAGAACTTGGTTGTGCCTCCATGTATACCTTCCTTGGGCTAGCGCTACTTTGCAAGAGCTTAGGACATGTTCCACTGTTTGTTTCTTCTGACAGAGCGGACATGCTGGGTCATCT
>JAPXFY010001144.1:37500-40373 GCA_030674185.1 Monoplex corrugatus
AGAGAGAGAAATAGAGAAAGAAAGAGAGAGAAATAGAGAAAGAAAGAGAGAGAAATAGAGAAAGAGAGAGAAATGGAGAAGAAGAGAGAGAGAGATGAAAAGAGAGAGAGAGAGAGAGAAATAGAGAAAGAGAGAGAGAGAAATAGAGAAAGAGAGAAATAGAGAAAGAGAGAGAGAGAGAGAGAGAGAGATGCAGAAAGAGAGGGCAGAGAGAGGAAGACAGCGTAAAGAGAAAGACGAGAGAAAAAGCAGAATTTTTCAACGTGTAGAAACTGTCACTACCGTTATCATCATTATGCAATAAATATGTTTTCATAAAAACACAAATGCTGGCTCAGAAAAATATAATCTCTTAGAAAAGATAATCAGTCTGTAAAGTGATAAAATATTCGTCATACAGATTAAGTAATTGAGAGACAGACACACACACACACACAGAGAGAGAGAGAGAGAGAGAGAGAGAGAGAGAGAGAGAGAGAAAGAAAGACAGACAGACAGACAGAGACAGAGGGAGAGACATAGAAAGAGAGAAAGAGAGAGAGAGAAAAAGAGGAAGAGACAGAGACATTCTAGACAGACAGACAGAGAGAATGAGATCGGCAGATTGACTGACACAGACAGACAGATAGACAGACAGAAGAACATAATCTCCTATAGAAGATCATCATATTTTAAACATTCGTACAAAAGATAATTATGCTACAGAGTATTGTACAATATTTGTATATATGATAATTACACTATGAAATATTCATCATTTAGATTAAGTGATTGACACACAGAGAGAGAGAGAGAGAGAGAGAGAGAGAGAGAGAGAGGAAAGAGAGAGAGAGAGAAAGAGAGAGAGAATGAGAGTGAGAGAGGAGGGAG
The DNA here is from genome assembly GCA_030674185.1 of Monoplex corrugatus. Lineage (NCBI taxonomy): Eukaryota > Metazoa > Mollusca > Gastropoda > Littorinimorpha > Ranellidae > Monoplex > Monoplex corrugatus. Next base: position 38,371 of record JAPXFY010001144.1, read on the forward strand.
ATAAAGAGAGAGAGAAGGAGAGAGAGACAGAGAGAGAGAGAAGGAGAGAGAGAGAGAAAGAGAGAGAGAGAGGAAAAAAAGAGAGAGAAAGAGAGAGAGAAAGGGAAGAGAGAAAGAGAAGAACAGAGAGAGAAAGAGAGATAGAAAGAGAGACAGACAGACAGAGACAGAGAGAAAGAGACAGAGAGACAGACAGACAGAGAAACAGACAGACAGAGAGACAGAAAGAGATAGAGATAAAGAGACAGAGTGACAGACAGACAGACAAACAGACAGACAGAGAAACAGACAGACAGTGAGACAGAGATAGATTAAACAGTAATACAACAAGAAAGAAAAAAAAACAGTGATGTGTTCTTTGAACGAACGGAAGGCTGGTTGGCCTTTCTTCCTTGGCTGTTGCCATAAAACAACAAAATTAAAGAAACAGCAAATTGCATGCAAAATAAACAAGTGCTGCCTAGACATGGACGAAGAAAGATTATAGCCATTACGTGTACTGAATCCATAATTATTTGTCAGATTTTTCAGTGTTTTCTTTCTGGTGTTGTTAAACATCCTTTGGGAAATATTTGTCCATTTGTCGCTATTGCTTGCATTCATTCGTTAGGATAAAAATGAGGAATGGGGTACATGATTTATTTTTATGCCTGTTCACACAAGTGCTTTTAGATAATGTGTGTGTGTGTGTGTGTGTGTGTGTGTGTGTGTGTGTGTGTGTGTGTGTGTGTGTGTGTGTGTGTGTGTGTGTGGTGTGTGTGTGTGTGTGTGTGTGTGTGTGTGTGTGTGTTCGTTCGTTGCTTGATTTAACGTCTTTTCACTATAAGTGATATTAGACGGGGAAAAATGGCATGGAGGATAAAATTAGGGGGGGGAGGGAAGAGGGAACAGAGTAAGGGACGTAAAAAATTAAAAAGGAAGCGGCAAGGTCTTAAGAAAAAGGTTATGGAGGAACAGAGAAATGAAACTAGAACAACGCTAACATCAATAATGTAAAAGAAAAATCGTCATAAAAACAAAACAAAACAAAAATAATCATAATTATAATAATAATCTTAAAGTAACGCATTAACAGGACTGTGAACCAATGATTATGAAATTTTAACTAACAAAACTTGATCCGATACTACTTCTTTAAAATGCGTTTCAAGATAGTTTCCTTGTGTAAACGTCTTTGGTAAAAAGGAACGAAGCTTTCTGCAGTAAAACAAACAGTGATACAATGTGAATTGTTCGCCGCAAATACATAAAACGTTGTTACAATATTTTGTTTTCAAAGCGTTCAATTGTATGCGAAAATATGTCATAACAATTAATCTCAAATGATATAACGAGGAATACTGCAAGTTTTTACAGATATTTTGAACTGAAAGTTTGATTCTTTTTTGAGACACAAATTTTTCATTTAAATGTTCATGAAATCGAATCCATGATGCTAATTCTAGCAAGTTGTAAGCTTCTTTTACCGAGGTGTTAACATGTAATTCTATGGAATTTTCAGAATGGAGGGCACCGGATTTAGCTGATCTGTCAACTACGTTGTTGCCATGAAGACCAACATGAGAAGGCACCCAGCATAAATTGATTTCCGAGCCATTTATCTTTAAACAATGTATTAGATGATTTGCCTCAATAATTAAGTCAGGTCTTGTGTCTGTATTAAAAGACTGTAAGGCATATAATACAGACTTTGAATCAACAAAGAGAACTACTTTGAATGACACAGGCCGAAGGTTTATTAAATAATGCGTGTGTGTGTGTGTGTGTGTGTGTGTGTGTGTGTGTGTGTGTGTGTATGTGTGTGTGTGTATGTGTGTGTGTCTCTGTCTGTATGTTTGTCTGTCTGTCTGTCTGTCTGTCTTTATGTATGTATGTATGTAAATATGTATGTATGTATGTATGTATGTATGTATGTATGTATGTATGTATGTGTGTGTGAGTGTGTGTGTGTGCGTAACTCTGTGTGTGTAATTGTGTGTGTGCTTGTGTGTGTGAGTGTGTGT
>JAPXFY010001145.1:0-2500 GCA_030674185.1 Monoplex corrugatus
CGTAAGTTCCACAATTGTAAACGAGGATATAGACATTTCGTGACTTGTACAGTCTCAGCTTGGTGGTGAAGTTAATAGCACTGTTTCTGTAGATTATCTTCAGTCTGAATTCTGCTGTCAGAGCTGATGGAACTGTCTACCATGCAGCTGCCAACCTTGTTCAGGATTTCTATCAGGAATTAGTAATAGTCACAACAGGAAAGCTGGAGGGAAAGAGAGCACCAGGTGGACCCAGGGAAAAAATATTGGACGGACTTGCAGAGTGGCTGAAGACTGAGAGGGTCGAAGATGTGCTTGCGGCAACAAGGGATAGAAACATATGAAAGGCCATGATCGCCAACGCCAGATTCCAAGGCGCTTGATGATGATTAGTAATAGTTGAAGTCTTCGAGTTGTTAACATTTTCTGTATACATTCATTCCTGAAGTGCTATTGCTCGTAATGTTTGACACTGACTACTCGTTTTAGTCACCCTGAACTTGTGAAGTTCTTCGAACTGTATTCTACTCTTACAAATGAAGGTTATGTTTGTATTGGAGGCAATGAAAAGGCTGACTGCCTGGCCAAGAAGGCCACAAGGGAAAAGATGTCAAAATCCTTGATTCCTTACACAGATGTCAAATCGAAAGTACACAGATATGTGAGAAATATGTGGCAGAAGGATTGGAATGAACAGACAGATAACAAACTTTTCCAAATCCGCCCTAGCCTGAAAGAAATTCTCCCATCTGCTGCAGGAAACCGTAAGAAAGAGACGGTGTTATGTAGGTTACGCACGGGTCACATATCCTACACCCATTCGTACCTTTTGAAAAATGAAGAAGCACCGTGGTGTATACCGTGTGACGAGCCGTTGAGCATCAGACACCTCCTCGATTGCTGGGACTTGTACGATGTGTGACATAAGCACTACACGGCAGACACCATAAAGAAGCTCTTCCGCGACGTCCCTCCTGATGCAATTTTCCAGTTTTTACAAAAGATCAATAGATTTCACTTGATTTGATTTTACGTCTGTTTTTCTTTAATTGCATTTTAAATTTGCAAGGTTAACAGCGAGCATGGTTTTTAACTGTTGTCTTTTATCTGAACGGGTTGTCGTTTTTTGTTTTTTTGGTGTTGTTGGACGTGGTGTTAGCCCTGATATGGCTCTAGTAGTCGGCTGGTCTATACGCGATATAAACTAAACTGACCATTCTTTTCATTGCTAGCTTCCCTTTCGTATGTCATTGCCCTGTCCACTGTTGATGGTGTCTTAGTGTTTGCAGTCCACAAGATGTAAATGTGGTTATCCCAGATGTCATTGCCCTGTCCACTGTTGATGGTGCCTTAGTGTTTGCAGTCCACAAGATGTAAATGTGGTTATCCCAGATGTCATTGCCCTGTCCACTGTTGATGGTGTCTTAGTGTTTGCAGTCCACAAGATGTCAATGTGGTTATCCCAGATGTCATTGCCCTGTCCACTGTTGATGGTGTCTTAGTGTTTGCAGTCCACAAGATGTCAATGTGGTTATCCCAGATGTCATTGCCCTGTCCACTGTTGATGGTGTCTTAGTGTTTGCAGTCCACAAGATGTAAATGTGGTTATCCCAGATGTCATTGCCCTGTCCACTGTTGATGGTGTCTTAGTGTTTGCAGTCCACAAGATGTAAATGTGGTTATCCCAGATGTCATTGCCCTGTCCACTGTTGATGGTGTCTTAGTGTTTGCAGTCCACAAGATGTAAATGTGGTTATCTCAGATGTCATTGCCCTGTCCACTGTTGATGGTGTCTTAGTGTTTTGCAGTCCACAAGATGTAAATGTGGTTATCCCAGATGTCATGCACAGTATACGCCATGTGGCACAAAACGAGAAGGCAGATGCCAAAATGAAATCCATAGTCTGAATCATTAGCTGTGGCCTATTTTATAGTCTCTCTGTTGTATCATTATCATCAAGTACCTTGCCACATGGCGTTGGCGATCATGGCTCTATCCCTTGCTGCCGCAAGCACAGCTTCCACCCTCTCTGTCTTCAGCCACTCTACAAGTCCGTTCAATATTTTTTTTCCCTAGGTCTACCTGGTGCTCTCTTTCCCTCCAGATTTCCTGTTGTGACCAGGGGCTCCAATTCCCCTTTCTTCATAAAATGGCCTATAAATGTTGCCTGTCTTTTCCTTATCTTCCTTATGAATGATCTTGTGTCTGTCTCCATCAAGACTGTCTCGTTCGTTTTTTTTCTCGTTTTTTGTTGTTGTTTTTTTGTTTTTTTTTTGCTGTCCATGGAACTCTCAACATTCTTGTTCTGGCCTTGCTTGTTGACTGTCCACGCCACACAACCGTATAACATTATCGGTTCTATATAACATTCAAGAACTCTCTTCCTAATGTTAATTGATAGGCATTTGTTGGTAAGAATGCTTTTCATTTTCTTGAATACTGTTTTGGATTGGCCGATTCTGCCAGCTATTTCTGATGTGCAGCCGCCGTCTGGTAAAATGACCGTTCCCAGGTATTTAA
>JAPXFY010001145.1:7500-15000 GCA_030674185.1 Monoplex corrugatus
ACACGGTGACTGCTGTTGATGTTATTGCTTGCAATGTGGACTGACGTCATTATAACCAACAATGGTACAGTCATTACTGAGACCTGGTCCAACACACAGGGTGACTGCTGTTGATGTTATTGCTTGCTTGTGGACTGACGTCATTATAACCAAGAATGGTACAGTCATTACTGAGACCTGGTCCAACACACAGGGTGACTGCTGTTGATGTTATTGCTTGCTTGTGGACTGACGTCATTATAACCAAGAATGGTACAGTCATTACTGAGACCTGGTCCAACACACAGGGTGACTGCTGTAGATGCTTTTGCTTGCAATGTGGGCTGACGTCATTATAACCAACAATGGTACAGTCATTACTGAGACCTGGTCCAACACACAGGGTGACTGCTGTAGATGCTTTTGCTTGCATTGTGGACTGACGTCATTATAACCAACAATGGTACAGTCATTACTGAGACCTGGTCCAACACACAGGGTGACTGCTATTGATGTCATTGCTTGCAATGTGAACTGACGTCATTATAACCAACAATGGTACAGTCATTACTGAGACCTGGTCCAACACACAGGGTGACTGCTGTTGATGTTATTGCTTGCAATGTGGACTGACGTCATTATAACCAACAATGGTACAGTCATTACTGAGACCTGGTCCAACACAAGGGTGACTGCTGCTGATGTTATTGCTTGCAATGTGGACTGACGTCATTATAACCAACAGTGGTACAGTCATTACTGAGACCTGGTCCAATACACAGGGTGACTGCTGTTGATGTTATTGCTTGCTTGTGGACTGACGTCATTATAACCAACAGTGGTACAGTCATTACTGAGACCTGGTCCAACACACAGGGTGACTGCTGTTGATGCTATTGCTTGCATTGTGGACTGACGTCATTATAACCAACAATGGTACAGTCATTACTGAGACCTGGTCCAACACACAGGGTGACTGCTGTTGATGTTATTGCTTGCTTGTGAACTGACGTCATTATAACATACAATGGTACAGTCATTACTGAGACCTGGTCCAACACACAGGGTGACTGCTGTTGATGTTATTGCTTGCAATGTGGACTGACGTCATTATAACCAACAATGGTACAGTCATTACTGAGACCTTGTCCAACACACAGGGTGACTGCTGTTGATGTTATTGCTTGCTTGTGGACTGACGTCATTATAACCAACAATGGTACAGTCATTACTGAGATCTGGTCCAACACACAGGGTGACTGCTGTTGATGTTATTGCTTGCAATGTTGGCTGACGTCATTATAACCAACAATGGTACAGTCATTACTGAGACCTGATCCAACACACAGAGTGACTGCTATTGATGCTATTGCTTGCAATACGGACTGACGTCATTATAACCAACAATGGTACAGTCATTACTGAGACCTTATCCAACACACACGGTGACTGCTGTTGATGTTATTGCTTGCAATGTGGACTGACGTCATTATAACCAACAATGGTACAGTCATTACTGAGACCTGGTCCAACACACAGGGTGACTGCTGTTGATGTTATTGCTTTCTTGTGGACTGACGTCATTATAACCAACAATGGTACAGTCATTACTGAGACCTGGTCCAACACACAGGGTGACTGCTGTTGATGTTATTGCTTGCTTGTGGACTGACGTCATTATAACCAAGAATGGTACAGTCATTACTGAGACCTGGTCCAACACACAGGGTGACTGCTGTTGATGTTATTGCTTGCAATGTGGGCTGACGTCATTATAACCAACAATGGTACAGTCATTTCTGAGACCTGGTCCAACACACAGGGTGACTGCTGTTGATGCTATTGCTTGCAATGTGGACTGACGTCATTATAACCAACAATGGTACAGTCATTACTGAGACCTGGTCCAACACACAGGGTGACTGCTGTTGATGCTATTGCTTGCAATGTGGACTGACGTCATTATAACCAACAATGGTACAGTCATTACTGAGACCTGGTCCAACAGACAGGGTGACTGCTGTTGATGCTATTGCTTGCATTGTGGACTGACGTCATTATAACCAACAATGGTACTGTTATTACTGTGACCTGGTCCAACACACAGGGTGACTGCTGTTGATGCTATTGCTTGCAATGTGGACTGACGTCATTATAGCAAGCAATGGTACAGTCATTACTGAGACCTGGTCCAACACACAGGTGACTGCTGTAGATGCTTTTGCTTGCATTGTGGACTGACGTCATTATAACCAACAATGGTACAGTCATTACTGAGACCTGGTCCAACACACAGGATGACTGCTGTTGATGTTATTGCTTGCAATGTGGACTGACGTCATTATAACCAACAATGGTACAGTCATTACTGAGACCTGGTCCAACACACAGGGTGACTGCTGTTGATGCTATTGCTTGCAATCAGGACTGACGTCATTATAACCAACAATGGTACAATCATTACTGAGACCTGGTCCAACACACAGGGTGACTGCTGTTGATGTTATTGCTTGTAATGTGGACTGACGTCATTATAACCAACAATGGTACAGTCATTACTGAGACCTGGTCCAACACACAGGGTGATTGCTGTTGATGCTATTGCTTGCAATGTGGACTGACGTCATTATAACCAACAATGGTACAGTCATTACTGAGACCTGGTCCAACACACAGGGTGACTGCTGTTGATGCTATTGCTTGCAATGTGGACTGACGTCATTATAACCAACAATGGTACAGTCATTACTGAGACATGGTCCAACACACAGGGTGACTGCTGTTGATGCTATTGCTTGCAATGTGGACTGACGTCATTATAACCAACAATGGTACAGTCATTACTGAGACCTGGTCCAACACACAGGGTGACTGCTGTTGATGTTATTGCTTGCTTGTGGACTGACGTCATTATAACCAACAATGGTACAGTCATAACTGAGACGTGGTCCAACACACAGGGTGACTGCTGTTGATGTTATTGCTTGCAATGTGGACTGACGTCATTATAACCAACAATGGTACAGTCATTACTAAGACCTGGTCCAACACAGAGGGTGACTGCTGTTGATGCTATTGCTTGCATTGTGGACTGACGTCATTATAACCAACAATGGTACAGTCATAACTGAGACCTGGTCCAACACACAGGGTGACTGCTGTTGATGTTATTGCTTGCTTGTGGACTGACGTCATTATAACCTACAATGGTACAGTCATTACTGAGACCTGGTCCAACACAAGGGTGACTGCTGTTGATGTTATTGCTTGCAATGTGGACTGACGTCATTATAACCAAGAATGGTACAGTCATTACTGAGACCTGGTCCAACACACAGGGAGACTGCTGTTGATGTTATTGCTTGCTTGTGGACTGACGTCATTATAACCAACAATGGTACAGTCATTACTGAGACCTGGTCCAACACACAGGGTGATTGCTGTTGATGTTATTGCTTCCAATGTGGGCTGACGTCATTATAACCAACAATGGTACAGTCATTACTGAACCTGGTCCAACACACAGGGTGACTGCTGTTGATGCTATTGCTTGCAATGTGGACTGACGTCATTATAACCAACGATGGTACAGTCATTACTGAGACCTGGTCCAACACACACGGTGACTGCTGTTGATGTTATTGCTTGCAATGTGGACTGACGTCATTATAACCAACAATGGTACAGTCATTACTGAGACCTTGTCCAACACACAGGGTGACTGCTGTTGGTGTTATTGCTTGCTTGTGGATTGACGTCATTATAACCAACAATGGTACAGTCATTACTGAGATTTTGTCCAACACACAGGGTGACTGCTGTTGATGTTATTGCTTGCAATGTTGGCTGACGTCATTATAACCAACAAAGGTACAGTCATTACTGAGACCTGATCCAACACACAGGGTGACTGCTGTTGATGTTATTGCTTGCAATGTGGACTGACGTCATTATAACCAACAATGGTACAGTCATTACTGAGACCTGGTCCAACACACACGGTGACTGCTGTTGATGTTATTGCTTGCAATGTGGACTGACGTCATTATAACCAAGAATGGTACAGTCATTACTGAGACCTGGTCCAACACACAGGGTGACTGCTGTTGATGTTATTGCTTGCAATGTGGACTGACGTCATTATAACCAACAATGGTACAGTCATTACTGAGACCTGGTCCAACACAAGGGTGACTGCTGCTGATGTTATTGCTTGCAATGTGGACTGACGTCATTATAACCAACAGTGGTACAGTCATTACTGAGACCTGGTCCAATACACAGGGTGACTGCTGTTGATGTTATTGCTTGCTTGTGGACTGACGTCATTATAACCAACAGTGGTACAGTCATTACTGAGACCTGGTCCAACACACAGGGTGACTGCTGTTGATGCTATTGCTTGCATTGTGGACTGACGTCATTATAACCAAGAATGGTACAGTCATTACTGAGACCTGGTCCAACACACAGGGTGACTGCTGTTGATGTTATTGCTTGCTTGTGAACTGACGTCATTATAACATACAATGGTACAGTCATTACTGAGACCTGGTCCAAAACACATGGTGACTGCTGTTGATGTTATTGCTTGCAATGTGGACTGACGTCATTATAACCAACAATGGTACAGTCATTACTGAGACCTTGTCCAACACACAGGGTGACTGCTGTTGATGTTATTGCTTGCTTGTGGACTGACGTCATTATAACCAACAATGGTACAGTCATTACTGAGATCTGGTCCAACACACAGGGTGACTGCTGTTGATGTTATTGCTTGCTTGTGAACTGACGTCATTATAACATACAATGGTACAGTCATTACTGAGACCTTATCCAACACACACGGTGACTGCTGTTGATGTTATTGCTTGCAATGTGGACTGACGTCATTATAACCAACAATGGTACAGTCATTACTGAGACCTGGTCCAACACACAGGGTGACTGCTGTTGATGTTATTGCTTTCTTGTGGACTGACGTCATTATAACCAACAATGGTACAGTCATTACTGAGACCTGGTCCAACACACAGGGTGACTGCTGTTGATGTTATTGCTTGCTTGTGGACTGACGTCATTATAACCAAGAATGGTACAGTCATTACTGAGACCTGGTCCAACACACAGGGTGACTGCTGTTGATGTTATTGCTTGCAATGTGGGCTGACGTCATTATAACCAACAATGGTACAGTCATTTCTGAGACCTGGTCCAACACACAGGGTGACTGCTGTTGATGCTATTGCTTGCAATGTGGACTGACGTCATTATAACCAACAATGGTACAGTCATTACTGAGACCTGGTCCAACACACAGGGTGACTGCTGTTGATGCTATTGCTTGCAATGTGGACTGACGTCATTATAACCAACAATGGTACAGTCATTACTGAGACCTGGTCCAACAGACAGGGTGACTGCTGTTGATGCTATTGCTTGCATTGTGGACTGACGTCATTATAACCAACAATGGTACTGTTATTACTGTGACCTGGTCCAACACACAGGGTGACTGCTGTTGATGCTATTGCTTGCAATGTGGACTGACGTCATTATAGCAAGCAATGGTACAGTCATTACTGAGACCTGGTCCAACACACAGGGTGACTGCTGTAGATGCTTTTGCTTGCATTGTGGACTGACGTCATTATAACCAACAATGGTACAGTCATTACTGAGACCTGGTCCAACACACAGGATGACTCCTGTTGATGTTATTGCTTGCAATGTGGACTGACGTCATTATAACCAACAATGGTACAGTCATTACTGAGACCTGGTCCAACACACAGGGTGACTGCTGTTGATGCTATTGCTTGCAATCAGGACTGACGTCATTATAACCAACAATGGTACAATCATTACTGAGACCTGGTCCAACACACAGGGTGACTGCTGTTGATGTTATTGCTTGTAATGTGGACTGACGTCATTATAACCAACAATGGTACAGTCATTACTGAGACCTGGTCCAACACACAGGGTGATTGCTGTTGATGCTATTGCTTGCAATGTGGACTGACGTCATTATAACCAACAATGGTACAGTCATTACTGAGACCTGGTCCAACACACAGGGTGACTGCTGTTGATGCTATTGCTTGCAATGTGGACTGACGTCATTATAACGAACAATGGTACAGTCATTACTGAGACCTGGTCCAACAGACAGGGTGACTGCTGTTGATGCTATTGCTTGCATTGTAGACTGACGTCATTATAACCAACAATGGTACAGGCATTACTGAGACCTGGTTCAGCACACAAGGTAACTGCTGTTGATGTTATTGCTTGCAATGTGGACTGACGTATAAGGCGTTTGATGCTGACGGATGGCTGACCAGTGAATACAGCTGCTATGTGTCTGTGATTGACCTTGTTAGTCTGTAGTTTAAAGGAATAGGGTGATTGTTTAGATGGACTATAGCGTAGTTTGTGTGTAAGTGTGTGTGTGCATATGTGAGAGAGAAAGAGACAGACAGTCAGGCAGACAGACAGACAGAGAGATGTGGTGGTGTGTGTGTGTGTGTGTGTGTGTGTGTGTGTGTGTGTGTGTGTGTGTGTGTGTGTGTGTGTGTGTGTGTGTGACAGAGAGACAAACAGAGAGAGGCAGGTAGATCCGGAAAGAATACATGAATTTGTTGAATCTAGAAAGTAGTATATTTCGCTACCTTTATTCTTCTTTTCCTTCTCCTCTTTCATCATCATCATTTCATCATCATCATCCACCTCTTCCAAATCCTCCTCCTCCTCCTCCTCCTCATCATCATCATCTTCTTTTTCTTCTTCTTCTTTGTCTTCCTCCTCCTTCTCCTCCTCCTCCTCCTCTTTTTCTTCTTCTTCTTTTCTTGTCTCTTGACCCTCTGTGTCTGTCTGTCTGCCTCATACGCGCACACATACACACACACACACCACGCATACACACACACACACACACACACACACACACACACACACACACCCCAACACACACACACACACACACGCACACACACACACACACACACACACACACACACACACACACACACACACACACACCACACTAAAGTACCACCAAAACATCTCTGAAGACGTATTTGCATCAAAAAAGAGACATAACCGTTTTCAGACAGAAACCAGTGGTACCAGGTACACATGATTCCACTATTATCTGGCTGTTGCAGGGGACAATGGCCGGCTACCTCCGTCAGTCATCCAAACACTCCGACATCCATCGCCATTATAACCAACAATGGTACAGTCATTACTGAGACCTGGTCCAACACACAGGGTGACTGCTGTTGATGTTATTGCTTGCAATGTGGACTGACGTATAAGGCGTTTGATGCTGACGGATGGCTGACCAGTGAATACAGCTGCTATGTGTCTGTGATTGACCTTGTTAGTCTGTAGTTTGAAGGAATAAGGTGATTGTTTAGATGGGACTATAGCGTAGTTTGTATGTAAGTGTGTGTGTGAGTCAGAGAGAGAGACAGAAAGACAGACAGAGATGTGGTGTGAGTGCGTGCTTGT
>JAPXFY010001145.1:20000-40365 GCA_030674185.1 Monoplex corrugatus
ACTAGTAGTAATATTTTTGAAATACCATTCGCTTCTTTATTGTAAGAATAATACTTGTTTTATCATTATTGAAATACCACTACTTTTATCAAAATAACACTGGTTTTATTATTGATGAAATGCCACTACTTTTACTATTATTGAAATACCACTGGTCTTATTATTATTAAAATATAACTGTTTTTTTGTCATTATTGAAATACCACTGGTTTTATCATTGTTCAGATACCATTGGTTTTTATCATTATTGAAATATGACTGGTTTTTATCATTATCAAAGTAACACTTGTTTTTGTGATTATTGAAATAATACTGGGTTTTTTGTCATAATAAAAATACCACTAGTTCAATCATTTTTGAAATACCAATACATTTATCATAAAAGAAATACCATTGGTTTTATCATTGAAATACCACTGTTTTTCTCATTATTGAAATACCACCTGTTTCATTATTATTGAAATGCCATTGGTGTTATCATTATTAAAATACTACTGATGTTATCATTATTGAAATACCACTGGTTTTATCATTATCGAAATGCCATTGGTTTGTTATTATTGAAATAACACTGGTTTTGTTATTGAAATATCAGTGGTTTTATCATCATTGAAATACCACTGGTTTTATCATTATTGAAATGCCATTAGTTTTATTATTGTTGAAATGCCATTAGTTTTATTATTGCTGAAATACCATTAGTTTTATTATTGTTGAAATATCACTGGTTTGTCATTAATGAAATACCACTAGTTTTGTTATTATTGAAATGCCATCAATTTTATTATTGTTGAAATACCATTAGTTTTATTATTGTTGAAATGCCATTACTTTATTACTATTGAAATACCGTCGGCTTTATCATTATTTAAATACCATTGGTCTTATCATTTTTGAAATACTACTAATTTCATAATTATTGAAATGCCATTGGTTTTATCATTGTCGATATACCACTGGTATTATCATCTTTGAAATGTCATTGGTTTTATCATTATTGAAATACCATTGGTTTTATCATTATTGAAATACCATTGATTTTAACACTATTGAAGTACCATTGGTTTTATCATTATTGAAATACCATTGGTTTTTATCATTATTGAAATACCATTGCTTTCATCATTATTGAAATATCATTGGTTTTTATAAGTGTTGAAATACCGTTGGTTTTATCATGATTGAAATGCATCTAGTTTTATTATTATTGAAAAATATCACTTGTTTTATCATTATTTAAATACCATTGTTTTTATCACTGATGAAATGACTCTGTTTTATCATTATTGGAATTCCCCTAGTATTATCTTTATTGAAATGCAACTGGTTGTATTATTATTGAATTACCTCTGGTTTTATCATTATTGAAATACTACTGTGTTATTCTTATCGAATAACGCTAAAATTGAATTATCTTCGTTCACGTTTAGAAAGAATGGCGCAGTTGTTTACGACTGACTAGAGTGCAGTGTGTGTGTGTGTGTGTGTGTGTGTGTGTGTGTGTGTGTGTGTGTGTGTGTGTGTGTGTGTGTGTGTGTGTGTGTGTGTGTGTGTGTGTGTGTGACGATCACACTACCCAGTACAAAAACTACATAGCCATGTCTTTAAACTTCTATAGATCATATGCTGGCTGTCCAATCATCCAGCACATGGTTTATAACCAACGTACCAACCAACCGGCCGACTAACCAACCAACAAACCAACAACAACAAACCAACCAACAAACTAACGAACCAACCAACAAACAAATCAACCAACCAACATACAGACAAACAAATCAACCAACCAACTGACCAACAAACGGACCAACCAACAAATAAACAAACCAACATACACACAAACACACAAACCAACTGACCAACAAACGGACCAACCAACAAACAAACCAACCGACCAACAAACAAACCAACCAACAAACAGACCAACCAACAAACAGACCAACCAACAAACAAACCAACAAACAAACAAACCAACCAACACACCAACCAACAAACAAACCAACATACACACCAACCAACAAGTAAACCAACCAACAAACAAAAAACAGACCAACCAACAAACAAACCAACCAACACACCAACCAACAAACAAACCAACATACACACCAACCAACAAATCAACCAACCAACAAACAAACAGACCAACCAACAAACAAACCAACCAACACACCAATCAGCAAACAAACCAACATACACACCAACCAACAAATAAAAAAAACAACAACCAACAAACAGACCAACCAACAAACAAACCAACCAACACACCAACCAACAAATAAAAGAACCAACCAACAAACAAACAGACCAACAAACAAACAGACCAACCAACAATCAAACCAACATACACACCAACAAACATACCAACAAACAGATCAACCAACCAACAATCAAACCAACCAACAAACAAACCAACGAACAAACCAAATAACAAACACTCCAACCAACAAACAGACCAACAAACAAACATACCAACAAACCAACCAACAAACAGATCAACCAACCAACCAACAAACAAACCAACAAACAAACAAACCAACTAAGCAACAAACAAGCCAACCAACAAACAAACAAACCCACCAACAATCAAACAAACCAATCAACCAACAAACAAACCAACTGACTAACAAACAAACCAACCAAAAAACAGACCAACAAACAAACAAATAAACAGAGCAACTAACAAACCCACCAACCAACAAACAAACCAACCAACTAACAGACCAACCAACAAACCCACCAACCAACAAACACACCAACCAACTAACAGACCAACCAACAAACCAACCAACCAACAGACCAACCATCCAACAAACCAACCAACCAACAAACAAATCGACCGACAAACAAACAGACCAATCAACAAACAAACCCACCAACCAGCAAACCAACCGACAAACAAATCAACCGACCAACAAACAAACTAAGCAAAAACAAACAAACCAACATGCAGACAAACACACAAACCAACTGACCAACAAACGGACCAACCAACAAACAAACCAACCAACATACACACAAACACACAAACCAACTGACCAACAAACGGACCAACCAACAAACCAACCGACCAACAAACAAACCAACCAACAAACAGACCAACCAACAAACAGACCAACCAACAAACAGACCAACCAACAAACAAACCAACCAACCAACAAACCAACAAACAAACAAACCAACAAACAAACAAACCAACAAACAGACCAACCAACACACAAACCAAACGACCAACAAACAAACCAACCAACAAACAGACAAACAAACAAACCAACTGACCAACAAAAAGACCAACGAACAAACAAACCAACCAACCAACAAACAGACCAACCAACCAACCAACAAACAAACCAACCAACAAACCAACAAATCGACCAAAAAACAAACCAACCAATCAACAAACAAACAGACCAACCAACAAACAAACAAACCTGCCAACAAACAAACCAACCAACAAACAAACAAACTGACCAACAAACAGACCAACCAACAAACAGACCAACCAACAAACAAACAAACAGACCAACAAACAGACCAACCAACAAACACACCAACCAACAAACAGACCAAGCAACAAACACACCAACCAACAAAACACCAACCAACAAACAACCAACCAACAAACAGACCAACCAACAAACAGACCAACCAACAAACAGACCAACCAACAAACAGACCAACCAACAAACAGACCAACCACAAACAGACCAACAACAACAGACCAACCAACAAATAGACCAACCAACAAACAGACAACCAACAAACAACAACCAACAAACAGACCAACCAACAAACAGACCAACAACAAACAGACCAACCAACAAACAGACCAACCAACAAATGACCAACCAACAAACAGACCAACCACAAACAAACCAACAACAAACAGACCAACCAACAAACAGACCAACCACAATAGACCAACCAACAACAGACCAACCAACAAACAAACCAACCAACAAACAGACCAAACAACAAACAGACCAACCAACAAACAACCAACCAACAAACAAACCAACCAACAAACAGACCAACAACAACAGACCAACCAACAAACAGACCAACAACAAACCAACAAACTGACCAACAAACAGACCAACAAACAGACCAAGCAACAAACAAACAGACCAACCAACAAACAGACCAACCAACAAACAAACCAACAACAAACCAACAAACTGACCAACAAACAGACAACAAACAGACAAGCAACAAACAACAGACCAACAACAAACAGACCAACAAACAGATAACCAACAAACAGGTCAACAACAAACACCAACAAACAACTGACAACAAACAAGCAGCCAACCAACAAACAAACCAACGACCAACAAAAGACAACTAACAAACTACCACAAACAAACAAACAAACAAACAAACCAAACCGACGACTAACAAACAAACAAACCAACCAACAAACAAATCACAACTAACAAACCAACCGACCAACAAACTAAAGGAACAAACGACAACCAACAAACAAACCAAGCGACCAACAACAGATCCAACCAACAAACACAAGGACAACAAACAAACAACCAACAAGCAAACCAACCAACCATCAAACAAACAACAACAACAAACAAACCAACAAGCAGTCAACCAACGAACAAGCCAACGACCAACAAACAAACCAACCTAAAACAAACCAACCAACAAACAAACCAACAAACACCAACAAACAAACCAACCAAAAACAACTACAAACACACAACAAACCAACAAACAGCAACCAACAAACAAACCAACGACCAAAAAAGACCAACTAACAAACCTACCCACAAACAAACCAACAAACAAACAAACCAACAAACAGACCGACCAACAAACAAACAAACCAACCAACAAACCAACCAACCAACAAACAAACAAAACCGACCAACAAACTAAAGGAACAAACAGACCAACCAACAAACAAACCAAGCGACCAACAAACAGACCAACCAACAAACCAACCAACCGACCAACAAACAAACAAACCAACAAACAAGCCAACCAACAAAAACACCAACCAACGAACAAACCAACCGACCAACAGACCAGTAAGAAGACAACAAACCAACTTACCAACAAATCATCTGTTCATGTGGTGTATATATGTGTGTATGTATGTGTGTTTTTGTGTAAATGGGGAGGTCTGCAACGCAAAAAAGTTGCGGCTGGATACACCGTGCCTGCATCTTTAAACAATATTATAAAGAAACAAGCAAACAAGCAAACAAACAAACAAATAAGTAAAACAAACAAACTGACTAACAAACTAACAGGCAAGAAAGCAAGCAAGAAAACAAAGAAACCGACTAACAAGCAAGGAGGCAGGTAAAAAACAACAACAAACAAACAAACAAACAACCAAGCAAACAGACAAATAAGCAAATAAATAAACAAACAATCGAACAACCAATCAACAAACAAACAAAACTAACAAACAAGCAAGCAAACAAAGAAGCAAACAAACAAAGAAACAAATAAACAAACAATCGAATAATTAATCAACAAACAAACAAACAAAAACTAACAAGCGAGCAAGCAAACAAAGAAGCAAAAAGATAAAGAAACAAATAAACAAACAAACAATCGAATAATTAATCAAGAAACAAACAAAAAACTAACAAACAAGCAGACAAAGAAGCAAACAGACAGACAAATAAACAAATAAACAAACAAACAATCGAATAATTAATCAACAAACAAACAAAAAACTAACAAACAAGCAGACAAAGAAGCAAACAGACAGACAAAGAAACAAACAAACAATCGAATAATTAATCAACAAACAAACAAAAAACTAACAAACAAGCAAGCAAACAAAGAAGCAAACAAACAGACGAAGAAACAAATAAACAAACAAACAATCAAACAATCAATCAACAAACAAACAAAAAAACTAACAAGCAAGCAAACAAACAAAGAAGCAAACAAATAAACAAACATCCAATCAATCAACAAACGAAAGAACTAACTCACAAGCAAGTAAACAAACACAACAAACAAACAGACAAAGAAAGAAAGAAAGAAAGAAAGAAAAGAAAGAAAGAAAGAAAGAAAGAAAGAAAAATCATTCCACACGCACTCCGTGAAATACAGCGTTCAGAAATATGTCCTTCTCCTTTTATTCCGTTTTCTTCGAATAATTACCACTTGCAAAACCGTGAATTTCCCAAACCGCACTCAAGAACACACACACGCACACACACACACACACACACACACACACACACACACACACACACACACGCACACGCACACGCACACGCACACACACTCATACACACACACACACACACACACACAAACACACGCGCGCGCGCACACACACACACACACACACACACACACGCACGCACTCACACACAAACACTTACACACACACACAAATAAACAAACACACGCATGCACACACAAAAATCACGCACACACAAACATGTTTATTTGTTCATTGTTGTTTATTCATTTTTTAGTTTGTTTCATTTGATTTATTGATAGATAAATAGATAGACAGACAGACAGGCATATAGATAGATAGATAGATAGATAGATAGATAGATAGATAGATAGATAGATAGATAGATAGATAGATAGATTCCATTTCTTACCCACTGGACGAGGCGGCAGGGAAGTTTTTAGTCCCGTTTTTATTATCCATTGTTTGGTGTCTGTGATCTGTCTGTGACCGCGCGTTCGCGCTTGACAAAGGCTAGTTGGCCGAAAATTTGCGCTTGTTTTGTTTTGTCTTGTTCGATACGCGCTTACATTGGTTTTCTTGTTCTTCTGGTTGATGTAGATATAGACAAAATCTCAACCGAATTTTATAACTTGTTTCACACTTCATGTTTTGGTTCATACAATTATATATAGAGAGAGTAACAAGGAGTAGCTGTAAGACACGTCCAGTGGGACCTTGTGGTATTATTCTTGACTAATAAATTGTTTTGAAGTCTGAAGTCTGAAGTCCATGTGCTTAATGTAAAGATACATGACCAGGAGTAACCGTTTCCTGAATAAACATGTCTGAACGTAAAAGAACCCCAGCCTTTACCAGCATGTTTATAATGCCACTTTGCCTGGAAACAAAACACAAATGGCATGGAAGCAAAGAAACACACAAACAATTATGGTCGTTCTGCGAAAGATAGCCATTGTTTTTAGAATCGTGAGTGATTCAATGTGACATTTCTTTGAGACAAGTTTTTTATGTATCCCCTCCTGCAAAATCTTTAAAGGAAGAAGTTTAAAGTTATTTCATTGTGTGTGTCAGTTTGTTTTCGTTTTTTTGTTTTGGGTTATGTTGTTGTTCCTGTTATAGTTATTTCGATTTATGTTCTACGTTTTGTTTTTGTTATAGTTTTTGGTTCGTTTTTTGTTTGTTTGTTTGTGCGTGTGTGTGTGTGTGTGTGTGTGTGTGTGTGTGTGTGTGTGTGTGTGTGTGTGTGTATGTGTGTGGTGTGGTGTGTGTGTGTGTGTGTGTGTGTGTGTGTGTGTGCTTGTGTGTGCGTGCGTGCGTGCGTGTGTGTGCGTGCGTGCGTGCGTGCGTGTGCGTGTGTGTGTGTGTGTATATGGTTTATTGTTAGTGAATTCGATTTTGTGGTTTTCTTTCTTCTTTTTTGCCTTACGACGTTCAAGAAAATAAATGAAGAATCAAAGGAAAGAAAAACAGGAAAATAAATGAACAAAAAATAATAAATAATGAAACAAAACAGAAAGAGAAAAACTTAAGGATACAAAGAAACCAACAAACAAAACAGACAGAAAGAGGAAGGAAAGGAATAGAAATAAACCCCACAGAACAAATAAATAAAAAAAGAGGGAAGGATTGAAAGAAGGAAGAGAGGAAATAAGTGAAGAAATAAGAAAACAAAAAGAAAAGAAAGCGGAAGGAGTGTTTCCTTCATTCAGTTTACATTCATTCATACCAACAAGAACACTAAAATACGAGAGCAATTCACACTGAAAAAATCATAAATAACGAAATAAGGATGTCAGCAGGCACGAAAATAGAAAATGACACAAAAAGAAAGGTGACAACAAAGAAAATTTCAATTTCTATGTGGGACAAGAAATATGAAAGGTGAAACATATGAACGAAGAAGAATCATGAATAAAATAAAGACACCCTGAGCATCGACAGAAAGAAACGATGAAAAAAAATTAAGTCAAACCATTATGAACAATCTCCCTTTTTATAAACTGAGCACGACAAGAAAACTCACATTCTGTCCTTATTAAGGTTATCGTGATCTAACGTGGAAAAAAAAAAGAAAAAAAATGACAGTCGAGCCATTCGAACCGTTTCCATTTTGAAAAAATGAGTGTGACAGAAACATCCAGAAGAAGAAGCGTCTGAGGAACTGAGACGTCATGTAAAGTGCCAACAATGGCAATGTAAATGACAACAACGGCAATGTAAGCTGTCAACTATAAGCGCCAATAACAGCAATGTGAAGTGCCAACAATAAAGTGCCAACAACGGCAATGTAAACTGTCAACTATCAGTGCCAATAACAGCAATGTGAAGTGCCAACAATAAAGTGCCAACAACGGCAATGTAAACTGTCAACTATCAGTGCCAATAACAGCAATGTGAAGTGCCAACAATAAAGTGCCAACAACGGCAATGTAAACTGTCAACTATAAGCGCCAATAACAGCAATGTGAAGTGCCAACAATAAAGTGCCAACAACGGCAATGTAAACTGTCAACTATCAGTGCCAATAACAGCAATGTAAACTGTCAACTATAAGCGCCAATAACAGCAATGTGAAGTGCCAACAATAAAGTGCCAACAACGGCAATGTAAACTGTCAACTATCAGTGCCAATAACAGCAATGTAAACTGTCAACTATAAGCGCCAATAACAGCAATGTGAAGTGCCAACAATAAAGTGCCAACAACGGCAATGTAAACTGTCAACTATCAGTGCCAATAACAGCAATGTGAAGTGCCAACAATAAAGTGCCAACAACGGCAATGTAAACTGTCAACTATCAGTGCCAATAACAGCAATGTGAAGTGCCAACAATAAAGTGCCAACAACGGCAATGTAAACTGTCAACTATAAGCGCCAATAACAGCAATGTGAAGTGCCAACAATAAAGTGCCAACAACGGCAATGTAAACTGTCAACTATCAGTGCCAATAACAGCAATGTAAACTGTCAACTATAAGCGCCAATAACAGCAATGTGAAGTGCCAACAATAAAGTGCCAACAACGGCAATGTAAACTGTCAACTATCAGTGCCAATAACAGCAATGTAAACTGTCAACTATAAGCGCCAATAACAGCAATGTGAAGTGCCAACAATAAAGTGCCAACAACGGCAATGTAAACTGTCAACTATCAGTGCCAATAACAGCAATGTGAAGTGCCAACAATAAAGTGCCAACAACGGCAATGTAAACTGTCAACTATCAGTGCCAATAACAGCAATGTGAAGTGCCAACAATAAAGTGCCAACAACGGCAATGTAAACTGTCAACTATAAGCGCCAATAACAGCAATGTGAAGTGCCAACAATAAAGTGCCAACAACGGCAATGTAAACTGTCAACTATCAGTGCCAATAACAGCAATGTAAACTGTCAACTATAAGCGCCAATAACAGCAATGTGAAGTGCCAACAATAAAGTGCCAACAACGGCAATGTAAACTGTCAACTATCAGTGCCAATAACAGCAATGTAAACTGTCAACTATAAGCGCCAATAACAGCAATGTGAAGTGCCAACAATAAAGTGCCAACAACGGCAATGTAAACTGTCAACTATCAGTGCCAATAACAGCAATGTGAAGTGCCAACAATAAAGTGCCAACAACGGCAATGTAAACTGTCAACTATAAGCGCCAATAACAGCAATGTGAAGTGCCAACAATAAAGTGCCAACAACGGCAATGTAAACTGTCAACTATCAGTGCCAATAACAGCAATGTGAAGTGCCAACAATAAAGTGCCAACAACGGCAATGTAAACTGTCAACTATCAGTGCCAATAACAGCAATGTGAACTGTCAACTATAAGCGCCAATAACAGCAATGTGAAGTGCCAACAATAAAGTGCCAACAACGGCAATGTAAACTGTCAACTATCAGTGCCAATAACAGCAATGTAAACTGTCAACTATAAGCGCCAATAACAGCAATGTGAAGTGCCAACAATAAAGTGCCAACAACGGCAATGTAAACTGTCAACTATCAGTGCCAATAACAGCAATGTGAAGTGCCAACAATAAAGTGCCAACAACGGCAATGTAAACTGTCAACTATCAGTGCCAATAACAGCAATGTGAAGTGCCAACAATAAAGTGCTAACAACGGCAATGTAAACTGTCAACTATCAGTGCCAATAACAGCAATGTGAAGTGCCAACAATAAAGGGCCAACAACGGCAATGTAAACTGCCAACTATCAGTGCCAATAACAGCAATGTAAAGTGCCAACAATAAAGGGCCAACAACGGCAATGTAAATTGTCAACTATAAGTGCCAATAACAGCAATGTGAAGTGCCAATAACAGCAATGTAAAATGTGGACAATAAAGTGCAAATAACAGCAATGTAAAGTGCCAACAATAAAGTGCCAACAACGGCAATGTAAATTGTCAACTATAAGTGCCATCAACGGCAATGTGAAGTGCAAATAACAGCAATGTAAAATGTGGACAACAAAGTGCCAATAACGGCAATGTAAAATGTGGACAATAAAGTGCCAACAACGGCAATGTAAAATGTGGACAATAAAGTGCCAACAACGGCAATGTAAAATGTCGACAACAAAGTGCCAACAACGGCAATGTAAAATGTCGACAATAAAGAGCCAACAACGGCAATGTAAAATGTGGACAATAAAGTGCCAACAACGGCAATGTAAAATGTTGACAATAAAGTGCCAACAACGGCAATGTAAAATGTCGACAATAAAGTGCCAACAACGGCAATGTAAAATGTCGACTATAAAGTGCTAACAACGGCAATGTAAAATGTTGACAATAAAGTGCCAACAACGGCAAGGTAAAATGTCGACAATAAAGTGCCAACAACGGCAATGTAAAATGTTGACAATAAAGTGCTAACAACGGCAATGTAAAATGTGGACAATAAAGTGCCAACAACGGCAATGTAAAATGTTGACAATAAAGTGCCAACAACGGCAATGTAAAATGTGGACAATAAAGTGCTAACAACGGCAATGTAAAATGTGGACAATAAAGTGCCAACAACGGCAATGTAAAATGTGGACAATAAAGTGCCAACAACGGCAATGTAAAATGTTGACAATAAAGTGCCAACAACGGCAATGTAAAATGTGGACAATAAAGTGCTAACAACGGCAATGCAAAATGTGGACAATAAAGTGCCAACAACGGCAATGTAAAATGTCGACAATAAAGTGCCAACAACGGCAATGTAAAATGTTGACAATAAAGTGCCAACAACGGCAATGTAAAAAGTTGACAATAAAGTGCCAACAACGGCAATGTAAAATGTCGACAATAAAGTGCCAACAACGGCAATGTAAAATGTTGACAATAAAGTGCCAACAACGGCAATGTAAAATGTCGACAATAAAGTGCCAACAACGGCAATGTAAAATGTTGACAATAAAGTGCCAACAACGGCAATGTAAAATGTTGACAATAAAGTGCCCACAACGGCAATGTAAAATGTTGACAATAAAGTGCCAACATCAGCAATGTATGTGCCGAGAATAAGTACCAGAACGGCAATGTAATGTGACAACAATGGCAATGTAAAGTACCAACAATGGCAATGTAAAGTGACAACAATGGCAATGTAAGGTGACAACAAAGGCAATGTAAGGTGACAACAATTGACTCGTTGATGGTACGGACGGAGGAGTGCATTGCAGACCTAAAGACCTGGATGACTCTTAATAAGCTTCAACTAAATGACGACAAGACCGAGCTCATGTTAGTCTATCCGAAAAAACTTCAACACTCTGATCTTCCTGATTCTATGCTGATCAATGACATCCCTGTTCCTTTCTCTTCAGCAGTTCGAAATCTCGGTGTGACCCTTGACCAGTCTCTTTGCTTCCAACAACATATCTCTAATGTCTGTAAGGCTGCCTATTTGGAACTGCGCAGGATTAGTTCAATTCGTCAGTACCTCTCCAGTGAGGCAACGAAAACACTTGTATGTGCTTTTGTTCTGTCTAGGATAGACTACTGTAATTCACTCCTGGCAGGGATTCCAAAATATTTGTTAGACCGACTCCAGCGAATCCAAAACAATGCTGCTAGGCTCGTCTGTAAAGCTTCTAGATCTGAACATATCACTCCTCTTCTTCGCTCTCTCCATTGGCTTCCTGTACCTGATCGTATATCGTACAAAGTATCTACTTTGACCTTTTCTGCTGTTTGTGGTTCTGGCCCAGAATATCTTTCTGAACTACTCCCAGTGTATACTCCATCCCGCCAACTGCGTTCCTCTTCTGACACTCGACTTCTCACGATACCATCTGCAAGAACTAAGACTTATGGTGAAAGGTCCTTCTCTTTCCAAGGTCCCAAAATATGGAACAAACTCCCTGGCAGCCTTCGTCACTCTGACTCCCTCGTCTCTTTCAAATCTGGTCTAAAGTCACATCTCTTCTCGAAGAGCTCGGATACGACTTAACAGAAGACATGTCTGTGAGTCACTATCACATGTGCATAAGCGAGTGTGTGCATGCATGTCAGTGTGTATGTGGGGGGAGGAGGGGGGATAAATGTAGCTGTGTGCACGTGCGTGTATATTGTGTGAGTGGAAAACTTGGACATTGCTTAGTCTGTTAGTGACCGTACTTAGAATGTGTGTAAGTAAGTGGGAATGTATTTTATGTGCTTGTGTGTATAGGATGCTGACGTATGTGCGCATGTTAAACACGGTATTTTGTATCGGTTTGCTACCCTCTGTTGTCTAATGACTAGAGTGTTTGTGTCGATTTTGTAATGCAATACTATTTTGTATGTTATTGCTCATGTCATGTTTCTTTTGTCTACAATGCCATGTCTATGTCCACGTAATGTGCTACAATTGTGTATAGATCTAGCATCGATTTGTGAAGCACCTTGAGCAGTTTGTCTGGATAGTGTGCTCAAAAAGTACCCATTATTATTATTATTATTACAACAATGGCAATGTAAAGTGACAACAACGGCAATGTAAAGTGACAACAACGGCAATGTAAAGTGACAACAATGGCAAGGTACAGAGCCAACAACGGCAATGTAAAGTGACAACAATGGCAATGTAAAGTGACAACAACGGCAATGTAAAGTGACAACAACGGCAATGTAAAGTGCCAACAATGGCAATGTAAAGTGACAACAATGGTAATGTAAAGTGACAACAACGGCAATGTAAAGTGCCAACAATGGCAATGTAAAGTGACAACAACGGCAATGTAAAGTGACAACAACGGCAATGTAAAGTGACAACAATGGCAAGGTACAGAGCCAACAACGGCAATGTAAAGTGACAACAATGGCAATGTAAAGTGACAACAACGGCAATGTAAAGTGACAACAACGGCAATGTAAAGTGCCAACAATGGCAATGTAAAGTGACAACAATGGTAATGTAAAGTGACAACAACGGCAATGTAAAGTGCCAACAATGGCAATGTAAAGTGACAACAACGGCAATGTAAAGTGACAACAACGGCAATGTAAAGTGCCAACAATGGCAATGTAAAGTGACAACAATGGTAATGTAAAGTGACAACAACGGCAATGTAAAGTGACAACAACGGCAATGTAAAGTGACAACAACGGCAATGTAAAGTGACAACAACGGCAATGTAAAGTGCCAACAATGGCAATGTAAAGTGACAACAATGGCAATGTAAAGTGACAACAATGGCAATGTAATGTGACAACAATGGCAATGTAAAGTGACAACAATGGCAATGTAAAGTGCCAACAATGGCAATGCAAAGTGACAACAATGGTAATGTAAAGTGACAACAATGGTAATGTAAAGTGACAACAACGGCAATGTAAAGTGACAACAACGGCAATGTAAAGTGACAACAATGGCAAGGTACAGAGCCAACAACGGCAATGTAAAGTGCCAACAATGGTGATGTAAATTGCCAACAATGGTGATGTAAATTGCCAACAATGGCAATGTAAATTTTCAACATTGTCTCACTACAGTAAAAACAGAAAATAAACATTATCAGATATACAGGAGAAAAGGCTGTTCACACAGATTCCTCAAGAAACGCTGATTTTCACGAAACTTTTTTGGTCCGTGTGTTTTTAACCCTGGCGCTGATTTCTAGATTGTGTATTACTCCACTTACTATACCTTTAACCCTTTGACTCCCGCACCTTGTCCACCAGCATCCTGCATTTGTCAACCACGCTAGCAAAGCAAAACTCAACCCTTTGACTCCTTCACCCTATTCACCAACTTCCTGCAGGAAAGTGGTGAATAGGGTCAAGGCGTCAAAGGGTTAAGTTTTTGCATTTGGTTGATAGGGAGCGGGAGTCAAAGGGTTAACAGAAACTCTGGCGCTGATCCATCCAGAAACAGCAGAGAAAATCATGCCGACATATTTTTTTTCAGTCACAGATACATTGATACATAGAGAGACACACAGCTGCACACCTCTCTTAGGCCAATGGAAACAATGTCCATTCAAGGAACATTCGATTGAAAAAGAACTTGTGATGTAGCTGAGATAGCATAGACAATAAGATCCTGAGCATTGTTGTCATTGCTTCAAACTTGCGTATGACTTAGTGAAACTTGTGTGGAATATGCCTACACTTCATCAAAATGATATGTTAAAATATGCAAGAACTTACACACACACACACACACACACACACACACACACACACACACACACACACACACACACACACACACACACACGCATGCACGCACGTACACACACACACACCCACACGCACGCACGCACACACACACATACACACACACCCCACGCACGCACACACACACACACACACACAACGCACGCACCACGACACACCAACACACACACACACACACAAACACACACACACACACACACACACACACACACACCACACACACACAAGCATCCGTCTAATATCACTCATAGTGAAAAGACGTTAAATCAAAGAACGAACGAACGAACACACACACACACACATACATACACGCACGCACGCACGCACGCACACACACACACACACACACACACACACACACACACACCACACACACACACACACACAATTAAACAGACATCATAATGAAGACCAAATATAACAGATATGGATGAAATATTCCACTGCCATTTTCAAAAAACTAAACGCTTGGCCATATTTTTGCTTCCATAAACGCAAGCACATTGGGTTTTTTAAACACACATTGAATCAATCACGTTGGTGATCGTGGCCCTGGATACAGACAGGAAAACGAAACTCCAGGGTAATATATTGTGGAACAACACCACAAGTTTTGCTTGGCACACCAGTCACGTACAACATTTACAGAACAGGTAATCCAGATGTCCGGAATTCATCTTGGTGAAGTTTTAAAACAAGAAGGCCGAAGACGTACATGTCCTTTTCTGGGCGTGGTGGCCTACAGACAAAGAAACACGTACATATATACGTATGTTACATACATACAACATACAACATACATACATACATACATACATACGTACCATACCATACCATACCATACACCATACCATACCATACACTATACCATACCATACACCAAACAATACACCACACCACAGCACACTACACAAAACCATGCCACGCCACGCCACGTCACACCATACCATACCATACCATACCATACCATACCATACCATACCATACCATACCATACCATACCATACCATACCATACCATACCATACCATACCATACCATACCATACCATATCATATCATACCATACCATACCATACCATACCATACCATACCATATCATATCATACCATACCATACCATACCATACCATACCATACCATACCATATCATATCACACCATACCATACCATACCATACCATACCATACCATACCATATCATATCATACCATACCATACCATACCATACCATACCATACCATACCATACCATACCATACCATACCATACCATACCATACCATACCATACATACATGTACACACACATACATAAATCCTGAAACTTCACTGACATTTCCTCCCATGAAATTAAGTTACAAAGTCACCCGTTCTTCTTACAAAAAGCCCCTTGCTAATTCATATACATACTAAATAATAATAATATAAACAAGAATAAGAAGAGAAAAATCAAAAAAATTCTAAAACAAGTTTCAATTATCTGTAATCATTCTGATTAATACAGTTTTATAACCACTCATTCTAATCAATTAAAACTGCATGCACATAACATTATGTGCAAATGAGCGTAGGAGACGGCATAGATGTAGATGAGTGGGATATATGTGTGTACAAACACACGCACGCACATATATCTGTACATCTATCTATCTATCTATATATATATATATATATATGTATATTTATAAGCATACATATATATATATGTATACAGATGTATATACATATATATATATGTATTGTATGTATATATATATATATATATATATATATATATATATATATATGTGTGTGTGTGTGTGTATATATAAATGTGTGTGTGTATCTCTCTCTCTCTCTCTCTCTCTCTCTCTCCCTATATATATATATATATATATATATATATATATATATATATATATATATATATATATATATATATATAATGCATGCATTACGGGTCTTGTTTGTGTGTTTGTGAGTTAATGAGCATGTCAGTGTGTTCATTCGTGCACGAGAGCGTATATGTGTCTATCTGTCTGCATACCTATTCGCTTACCTCTGTCTGTCTGTCTGTCTGTCCATCTGCCCGTCTGTCTGTCTGTCTGTCTATATGGACTTGCATGTGAATAGGTGGAGATTAAAAGAGCGATAAGAAGATAAAATACCAAAGTAATCTATCCTAGAAGTTTTGCTTGGCACACCAGTCACGTACAGCATTTACAGAACAGGTAATCCAGGTTCTGGAATTCATCTTGGTGAAGTTTCAAACAAGAAAGTCAAAGACGTACATGTCTTTTTCTAGACGTGGTGGCCTACAGACAAAGAAATAAGTGGATAAACAAATAAACAATCAAACAAAGAAAAGCATGCATTCACATACAGATGATTGCATACATACATATGACTGCCTTGCCAAACACTGCACTGCCTCAACTGACTTCCCTTTTCCTCATCTGTCATTTGAAGTCGCCCAAGTCAATCTGACAAAAATCGATCCTCGTTTGTCTTTTGTTCTTGTTTACAGGCCACCTCCCAGCAAACGAAACAAACTGACTCATTCCATGTTTTTTGATGAAGTGCCAGACTTTTTGGAATATTGTTCAAATTGTCATTCGAATGTTGTTCTTTGTGGAGATTTTAATATTCATTTTGATGATTGTGCAAACTCTAACACTAAAAGATTCAGAGAACAGCTTAACTTGTTTAGTCTTATTCAAACAGTCACTGAACCTACCCACTCAGAAGGCCATACGTTAGACCTTGTTATTGTGAAAGACAGTGATAAATTGATTGTGTCCAGTCATATCAACTCTGACCTAACTTCTGACCATTTTTCTGTTTTGTCAAAACTTTCTGTCCCAAAACCAAAACGCTCTGACCAGTTCACAAGCTTTCGTCAGCTAAGGGATATTGACAGTGATCAGTTTTCCATTGATCTCATGACATCTATCAAGCCTGAAACATCCCTCTCTGATCTAAATGAAACTTTGTTAAATACGCTAGATGTTCATGCGCCTATTCGCCAGCGACGCGTCCGCGGCGACAAAACCAGTCCCTGGTACAGCGCTGTGGCTGCCGAGATGCGTGAACTAAAAAGAGAGCGCAGAAAGGCAGAGCGCGCGTGGCGCGCATCGCACTTGACCGTCCACAAACAAATCTACGATGTAGCCAAAGTAAAAGTTATTGACCTTGTTCAACGCGCAAAAACCTCTTTCTATTCTTCTCTTGTGTCCACTGCAACATCTTGTAAACAAATGTTCCAAACCACTTCTTTTCTGCTCGGAAAATCTAAGCCGAAGCTGTTGCCCAACAACGTAACTGATATTTGTTCTCTTCCAAATCTATTTGCAGATTTCTTCAAAAAGAAAATCGTTGATATTCGCAACACTTTTCCTGCACCGACTGCTCACACAGACAGTGGCCCAGCAAACTTTGCGTTTTCTGGCATTCCTTTTTCTGACTTCCGTCCCGTCTCCAAAGACGAAGTACGCAAGGTAATTTTACAGGCAACACCCAAGTCATGCGAGTTGGACCCGTTGCCAACTTCCCTCCTTGTGAAACATATAGACACTCTTTTGCCCACCATCACGAATATTTTCAATCACTCCTTGTCTACCGGTACATTCCCTACTGAATTTAAAACTGCACTTGTGAAACCACTCCTGAAAAAGAATAATCTCGACCCAAATGAGCTAAAGAACTATAGACCTATTTCAAACCTTCCGTTTCTGTCCAAAATCATTGAACGTCTAATCCTTCATCAGCTTTCTTCTCACCTCACTGCTAACAATCTGCTAAGTCCTTTTCAGTCAGCCTATAGAGCAGGCCATAGCACCGAAACTGTCCTTCTGCGAGTCGTAAATGATCTTTTGACATCTCTAGATGAAAACAAAATTTCCGTTCTTCTTCTTTTGGATCTTTCAGCCGCATTTGATACTATTGACCATAGTATCCTCCTCCACCGTCTGGAACACGTCTTTGGTATCAAAGGCTGTGCACTCGACTTGTTCTCGTCCTATCTATCAAATCGAAAACAGTTTGTTGTTGTAAACAACTCCCGTTCACACGAAACAACCCTGGATTTTGGTGTCCCGCAGGGCTCCGTACTGGGCCCTGTTCTTTTCTCACTATACACGACTCCACTTTCAAATCTTATCACTGATCATTCTATTTGTCATCAAATGTTTGCTGATGATACACAGTTAAACAACTCTGAATCCCCTTCAAATTACTCTTCACTTATTCAATCATTGCAAGACTCTGTTTCTGACATAAAAACCTGGATGGACGATAGTCGCCTCAAGCTAAACCAAGGAAAAACCGAAGCAATGCGCTTTTCTCCCAGTCCTGCTATCTCTTCTGACCTTTTCTCTAACATTTGTTTCGAAGATTCTATTGTTGATTTTTCTGAACAGTCACGCTATCTTGGATTCTTTCTTGATTCTCATCTAACTATGAAACATCAGATCATGAAAACGTGTCAGGCCGCATACATCCAACTCCGACAAATCAGTTCCATACGTCATTACCTCACACATGAAGCAACAAAAACACTTGTAACTGCTTGTATTCTGTCCAGATTAGATTATTGCAACTCCTTACTTCTCAGCTGTCCCAAGACTCTTCTCAAACCCCTTCAACAGGTTCAAAACTCTGCAGCCAAATTAATTTTCAAAGCTCGCAAATCACACCATTGCACACCTCTCTTTAAACAACTCCACTGGCTTCCGATCGAACAAAGAATTAAGTACAAATCTGCTTGTATTTCTTTTCATGTCATCTCGGGCACTGCTCCAGCGTATATATCTGATCTATTTCAAGTCTATGTTCCTTCTCGTTCTTTACGTTCCGCTTCTGACGACAGAATATTCCGTGTCCCCGGATTCAATAGAAAGCAACATGGTGGTCGTTCCTTCTCATACTCTGCTGCTGTTGAGTGGAATTCCCTGCCTCACTCTCTCCGCCACAGCCCCTCTCTCTCTTCCTTTAAATCCAACCTGAAAACTCACTTATTCCGCCAGTACTTTTGAAACCTGAATTTTCTTGTTTTATTGTATGCGTGTGTGGGTGTGTGTGCGTGTGGGTGCGCGCGTGGGTGTTTGTGTGTGGGTGTGTTTGTGTGTGCGTGTGTGTGTCTGCATTCGTTGCTGCACACGCGTGCATGCCTGCATGTATATGTTTATGTGTATTTCTTGTATTCTGTTTTTTGTTGAAAATGTGTTCTCCCCTCCCATTTCACCACTTTACTCCTCCTTTTCAAATTTGTGAAGCGCTTTGAGTCCATAGAAAGCGCTATAAAAATCTCCATACTTACTTACTTACTTATATGTACACATGTGCATTCATACACACATGCAAAAATACGTGTATATCCGCACACATAACACACACACACACACACACACACACACACACGCATGCACGCACGCACACACGCATGCACGCACGCGCTCACACACACACATAATACATACATACTTACACACACACACATATATACATATACATATATATACATAGGTGTATGTATATATATATATATAT
>JAPXFY010001146.1:0-40365 GCA_030674185.1 Monoplex corrugatus
CATACACAGACGTACACACACACAGACGTACACACACACACACACACACACACGTACACACACACACACACACACACACACACACACACACACACACACACACACACACACACACCCTCTGGCGGAACTAGTCAGCTGTACGAACATATCTTGAGCAGAAAAATGGTCAGACAAGATAGTCAGGCTACACTGATAAATCTTTTTCCAAAGTCTGAGACTTTATTCTGTCTCTCACTTTCTTTCTCTCTCTCTTCTTTTTCTCTCCCCATCTCTCTTTTTTACTATGCATCCGCTTTGTATCCCATTCAGTTAGATATATGTGTACATACAGCCCAGAGAGAGAGAGAGAGAGAGAGAGAGAGAGAGAGAGAGAGAGAGAGAGAGAGAGAGAGAGAGAGCTAGGGACTCATAAACAAATGACACAAAAAAGAAATATCTGAGTGCTTGTGGAAATAGCAATTATAAGCGTATATTTGCGAGCAGGTGGTCTCCTCTACCTTAAAGGTATACATGGCAATATCTGATGTAATTTGGTTACTTTGTTACACAAGAAACGTTAACACATTATGATGATCTGGAACACTATTATCTTAAAGATAATGTTCGGTATATTTACCTCTGATTTGTAACCAGTGAAACAGAAAATGCAGACACAGAAAGAGGAAGACGGAGTGAAAACAGACAGACACATATATCAAGAAAGATATACAGACGCTCCTAGAGATACACGCTTCCCCTTCCATCCGAATAGATGTCAACCTCTCATACATTATGGAACAGAGAAGATCATAGACGAAGAGAAGAATGCTAGAGATGGAAAGAAACGATGGTCAGTGGGGCGTGTGAGGAAAGTGACTGTCCATTAACAGGCTGTTGCAAGCTTGACTGGCTGCACGCGCGCCACACCCCCTGATAATGGAGCTTGCTGGGTGGCGATGTCTGGCATTGTTAATCCTTCGTCTGTCACTACTTATCCACGCCACAATTGTCCGAAACCAAAGCAGGATTTTTCCCTTTGCTTTTTATTCATATTATACCAAAACAAAACAAAACGAAACAGAAAATAAATGACACAGATCCGCCATACACATTCATAATGTTTACACGCACCCACAGAAGCGCGCACGCAGTAACACACACACACACACACACACACACACACACACACACACACACACACACACACACACACACACACACACACACACACACACAGGAGACAGAGAGAGAGAGAGGGAGGGAGGAAGGGGGAGAGAACGAGAGAGAGAGAGAGGTAAAGAAACACCTCTCCCTCACCCTAGGGGAGGGGGTAGGAGTGGATAAAAGACAAGTACATTTCAAACGTCACTCGTCTTCTATAATGTAATGTAAACCCACCACAACACAGCCGTTAAGCATTGTTTATAGATGAAAAGAGACAACTGTTGACAAATCCCAAGAGTTTTATTAACCCTCTCAATCCTGCACACTGTCCACTAACTTCTTGCAGGGACAGAACGGGTTAAAAAGTGAAATTGTGGCTGATCTCGACGGCAGGAAACATATCAGTGGAAGCCGGGCTGTGACCTTTGTAGGTTCTGCTCTTGATTGCATCACAAAATGAAAGCACAGAGATACCAACAAAAGGGTATAGACAGACACACAGGAGACCTTTTTTTTCCACAGACCGATCCATTTGCTGCTGGAATAAGAACTCATTGTCAGACAAACAATTGAATGTAACGAAACAGAAAGTCAAGGTAGACATGAATACTATTGTTACACCAAAAAAGGTGAAATAAATGTGGTCAACAAAGCAGTCAGAAAATACTAAACAAGCACTGTAACAAATATTCATTGTCCTGCTTGACAAAAAATAACGAAAAGATGAATGTGAAATGAAAGCGAAAATAAAAGTGTAAACAAAACTTGACAAACACCCCCCTTCCCCCACCGTTCAAAAATTATAGTAGTGTAATGAAAACCACAAAAACAAACAACAACCATCTTACTGCAAACAAAAACTAGACATACGCATAGCGGTAGTAACGTGACCATTTCCCAAATAAAAGCGTAGCGAAGCAAATCTGCAGTTTAAACAGATTTCCCCAAACGTAACCAGTGCAAATCCTCTCTGGTGGGTGGCCATGCTGCAGCTCGACATCATAAGCTCTTGCGGACTTCCTGGTACTGGGACTTTAGCTGAACAGAGTTGGGTTTGGTGAGTGTAGGGAAACCAAGATGGACGGCGTGGGAACTTGTCTGGATACGGAACTTTACACCAATCATAAATGGAAAAACGTTTTAACAGTTATGTTTACCATGATTAATAACATCAGTGTATGTCTTGCCTACCAGTAAATACCAAAGTCAACATGTGTTCGATGCCGATAAAACATCCATTGCATCCAATCATTTCTGAAGAATTCGCTACTGAACTCATTTTTTGTAACGACAATATTAAAGTTAAAAACAAAACAGTCTTATGCAGAAGATGGATTGACAACGGTATCTTCCGTATTTCTTATCTTGTGAAAAACGATGGTCCCTTTTTGAGTACGATGAATTTAAATCTGCACATGCACTAGTCTCGAATTTTATGACCTGTTTTGGAGTAATTCAAGTGATTAAAAATACGTTAGAAGAATGGACATTATGTTATACATATATATATATGGTGTACTATCGTGGTCGATAAAGTCCAACCTAGCACTTTATTTGTGTACCCTCAGGTGGGATCTCAAGCCAAAGTCTGATGCACACAGGCGGCAGCATACTGGGCACTCAGTGGAACGCTCTGCAGAGCTGGTTCTGGCCTTTATTGCTGCACGCTTTTCCACTTGGCTTGTTTGTCTTTCATGTTCATAAACTTCTGTTCCCTTGCGAATAACTTGCCTCCATTCAGACATGTTTGTGGCCATGATTTCCCATTGTTCTTCATCAATGTCACATATCTGGAGGGATTTTTTAGGGTGTCTTTGTAGCGAAGCTTTGGCCATCCTCTTGGTCGATGGCCCAGTTCACTGTAGAAGAGCTGCTTTGGAAGCCTGTTATCCTGCATGCGCACGAGATGTCCAGATCATCTTAGCTGAGACTGTGTTAGCAGTGCATCTACATACATGTACTTGGCATCTGGCTTGCAAAAGTACATTTAAGTTTGAGACTCTATTGTACCATTTGATGTTTAAGATACGTCGGAGGGTGTCTGCTGTTTCATGATTTTTTCCTACGATGCCTATGGAACACTTTAAATATGGAACACTTTAGATATGAAGACGTCCCTTTAGGCCATTTACTCAATCCAGAGGAACGAAACGGTACTATGACATACTAGTCGGTAACGGTCAAGACACAACTTGTGGAACACAAAAACTGTCAACATATTAACTGGAGGTTTGTTTTGAAAAGATTGAGAAGATAACTACCAAACGTAAGCGATTTCAGATCCGGATAGTTCATGGAGTCATTGCTACAAACACAACTCTTAAAATACGAAAAGCAGTAATGATGATGAATGTAGGTTTTGTGACGAAGAGGAGAAAGTATCCTACATTTATTCAGGTGATGTAATGCAGTTCGTCAGTTTTGATATTCTTTGAATCTCTTTAAATGAAAAAAATGTGTAAATTCACATCATTTGAAAGTGAACGACGAAATAAGTTCAGAGCTTTTTTGGAGTTTGTTCAAGAGGCATTCATTGCGTTCAAACAATTGTGTATGCCGTCCACCGAAATCTGCCAGCAAATATCTGGCTGACACCCTGAGCCTGTGAGGGGGGCAAAAAAAACCCTTTTTTCTTTAGTACAAAAAATTACCGACACAGAAATGTATCATACACAAAATAAAGCGGGCCCTCTGGATACACCTATTTCCCAAACCCAAACGCCTAAACAAATTTTAAGGGCCACTTCTTCCCCCCAAATTTTTAAGTTGAAATAATTGACAATTTAGAATTGATTCTATTGTTATTTTATCATTTCCCAAACTGTTTTGGAAAAAGAAAATAGCACAATGACCCTTAGTGAACACACAAACATTTTTAAAGAACACCCCCCCTTTTCAAAAACAGAAAGTGTCAGATTGCCCCAAACTGTTTTCAAAACGGGGTTGTGTCCGCCCCGACCGGATGCATGCTTTCAAAGCGCCGGGTGCATCGACCCCACAGGGTACGGAGTGTGGGCCTGAGGGATGGCCGCCCACTCGATCTCAGATGTCGACCAGCCTGGCCAGGTGCCCGGTGGGGGGGGGTTGTCCCTGAGCGCCTCCCGGCACATCCCAAAGGGTTTTTTCAAAATGGGTTCAGGCCATACACGCTGGCCAGCCCCTACGGGCGACTTTTATGCGCTCCCCGAAGTCGGTCACAAAGGGGTGCTCGATGCGCAGGTGCATTGTCGTCCTGGAAGATGGCGCCCTTTACCAAGGGCCACAAGCGCAGCATGCCACAGCCGCCAAAACCTCGCCCGGGACCGGACCCCCCCTTTTAGGAGCCGTCAAGGGGGGGCAGGGGGTCCGGGTACCACGGCTCATGCCACCCCCACACCACACCGACCCGCCGCCGTAAACCGGGTTTTCTCTTGGACAGTGGGCCCTCAGCGAAACCTCTTTTCCCCCTTTACGTCGCCACACCCGAGCCTGGGCCCCGTTAAGTCAGGGTTTAACCTGGACTCATCCGAAAACAGACCCGGCCACTGTTCCTTGTCCAGTCACGTCTCCCTGCCCAGTCACGCGCACTCTTTGACCGGTGAAAACAAAGGGGCGGACAGCCGTCCCGTGACCTCAAGGGTTTTCCTCATGTAAACCGTCTTCTCACCGTGCTGCAGCTGAAAGTAGCAAACCTTTTCGCCCAGCTGACCCCTCCCCCAAAAACACCGCAGTGGAGGGGCCCCTTTTCCCCCAAGACGGAGAGGGAAGGTTCGGTCTTGCTGTCTTTTCGTTTCTCGGGTCGACCTGTGACGCCTTTCCTGACTGCCCCCATCCCCTTGAAGCGCTCCACAGTCTCTGGATTGGGGGGGAAAGCGCACTTCAAGTCGTCTAGCCCAAATTTTCCCCCTGCGCTAGCCCCTTTATCAAGCAAGCGAAGGCTCTCCCCCGCTCTCATCCGTCATCCGTCGTCTTGCAAGCCGGGTTAAAACGAACCAAGAACGGTCCTTTTATCCTCGTCTGCGCAACTTTGGCTGGAGTAGTGTTCAAAAAGGGGTTTCCTTGCACCCTGCAAAGCGAATTTTTGTCCCCTACTTGCCTGGCGTCGTCAAGAGACCCTCTGAAGATTCGACAATTTCGGTGGAAATTGTCCTTCCTTGGGTCCGCCCTTGCAAAACGGCAAATTCCCCAAACTCGTGCCAAAAGGAAACTGCAATGTTGTCTGTCTCTTATCCATTCAGTTTACGGCAACGAATTGAAAAAGAGTAAGAGAAAATAAGTTATTTCTCCTTTCAAAAAATTGACGCAAAACTATCCTGGCCCTTCAATAATGACGTGGTAGTACAATGTCCCACTTAGACTGAGGGCATGTATCCCCTGCTCGTACAATCCCTGTTGACCTGGTGCTTGGAGCCATGTCTTCGACTGCGATTTATCACTTCGATCCCCCCTCGTCCACTGGGCATAATGTTTTGCCTCGAAACCCTCTTTCATGGGCCGAAGAGATGAAGTCTGAAGGCCTAATCTGGTGAGTGTGGAGGAATGCGTCAACGGTTGTCCCACCCAATGAGCATTGTCTCCCTTGTCCCTATGCTTTGTGTGTGTCGTCATTGTCATCAGAAACAGAAGGAGGACATTATCGATTTGCAAGTAAGGTCCACGCGTCGGAGTCCTGCTTTGAGCCTCTCAGGGTCTTTTATGTATGCCTCATAGTTTATTGTTTCTCCTCTTGGCAAGAAATCAACCAAAATGACACCCTGAGCATCCCAAAAGACATCCACCATGATTTTTCCAGCTGACTTTCCGTCTGAACTTTTTCGTTTATGGTGACGTAGGTGGCCCATTCCATTGGACTGCCTACTTGATATTCCGTCATAATGTTGAATGAATAACGATCACTCTCTTTGTAAAGCGCAAAAAATCCGATGTAAAAGCACGTTTGTGGCTCTTTAATACAACAAAACAAACCACCCGAAAATGTGTTACAGCATAAACATCGTCGACACAAACTATTTGGATAACCATAGTTACTTCAGCAGTACAATCTTTCTGTTTACATTACACATAGAATAAAAAAGAGGAGAAGAAAGGGGGGATGAGGGTGGGGGGGGGGGCTACTACGACCGGAACACAGAAAAACCTCCAGCATCAATCTTGCAGTTTATAGGTAGATATTTCTGAAAGGATTTCTTTTTGGAATTAGGGGAACTAGGCCAGCTTTTAACAAAAATACGAATCAGAAAAAACACAGAAATAAAAAAAACGCTATTTACTATAACAAAATAAGACCAGGCGCAACTTTTTCGGGCCACCCCACCTGCCCTGTCATAGCGATTACACAAAAAGACAGAAAAATAAAATGAGTCACAGTTGGTACAAACAGTAAGATTGTATTATTTTTTTTCTGTTTTGAATATTTTTATTTGTAAGATGAGGCACACACGTGTTTTGGTCCTTAGACACTATGAGGGAGCATTTTTGGGTGGAAGATTTTTGAAAGGGCAGTTATTTACTGGTAGTTGTTTGCACCGCCCTCATGTCTCAGGCCACTCATTTGTAGGAACATTCCATGCTCTAGGAAAACCCAAAACCGACCGAAGAACAAAGAGACATGTTTTAAAACAAGGTAAGAAAAATCTTGAACTGCATATTCATTTAACTAAAGGAATTCCTACCTTCATCATCCTTCTTTCTTTTGTTCCGTATTTCCTCTCTTAATGTCTTGAGTATTTTCATTCATCATCATCATCGTCGTCATCGCATCATCTTCATCATCATCATCCACCATCCATCATCATCATCATCATCATCATCATCAATCATCAACATCATGCTGTTTGTCCGTCTGTCTCTGTCTGTCCTCTGTCTGTCTCAGTCCCCCATCTCTGTCTCTGTTATCTCTGTCTGTCTGTCTGTCTCTCTCTCTCACTACCCTCTGTCTGTCTCTCGCCTCTCTGTCCCTGCTGTCCTGGCTGTCTTCTGCTGTCTGTCCTCGCTCGTCCGGTTTCCTTTTTTGTCTCGTCAAAACAATTTCAATTGGAAATAATATATTTTGCCGTCTCTAAGACTCGTAATAAAAAAAACTGCCGTTTCTATGATAAAAGTGGCTTCAGTGAAAATAATGTATGTAAATCTGAATAAAACGTCCCTTTAGTTTTTCTTCACCCGAATTATTTTCTTTCCCTCGGTTGGAAAAAAGCCTTGTCACGAGAGAACATGTTTGGGCCCAGGAATGTTTGATGTTTTTCTTTCTTTGGTTTAAAAAAGTTGCTGAAAATAAGCATTATTTTACATCTCTGGAGAACTAATTCTCTTGTCAAACTGTTTTCAAAATACGGCATAGCATCTATATGTGACAAAAAGTGTATTCAATATTACCTATATCCAGCAACAAGGAGAGAAATGCGAAAAAACCAAAGATAGAACAAAAATCAGTCTGTATGACGCCTTTCTTTTCCTGCCGATCCCATACATTTTGGTAATTTGTTATCCTGATACTGGATAAATCCATATTGTTTTTAACTCATCATCTCTGGTGGCAACTGGTTTCTGGCCCACTCTGTTACCACAGAACCCGATGTGAACTTCAGCAAACGATTGGCCATCTTCAAAATCGGGCCATACACATAATGTGTCAATCTTCTTCTGTGCCGAGTACGTGCCACTCTTCATATGGCCCGTCCGCTGGTCTGGATGAAGATTGGCTCCCCTCACGAGATCCTTTTTACTGTTCCAAGAGATGATGTCGCAACCTGGCCACGTTTTTGGCCACTGTTCGACTTCTTTCGTTTGTGAGCCTTCGATTGAAGTTGCAGAAATTGTGATCTGAACACGGTCCTGTCTGGTCACAGGCGAGTGTACATACATTACATTCCTTTGTATGACACGCTTCATTCGGAAATTCTTGAAGGCAATTGTGGGTTTTGGTTGCAGACACCTAAGCGTGACAGAGAGTTTTTCGATGTGGTACAGTAGAATGGTTCCTTCTCTGTTGGTTTCTCTTACCTAAATAAATTAATGTTGCGCTGTTTGGAGCTGCTACCTGGGATGCTCACGTTGACAGGAAATCTGCTCACGTTTCGTAGAATTTGTGGTGTTATCTAGCAGTCCCTGCAGAGTTACTTTTTGGTCAACAATCAGTAGGTTTTAAAACTGGATGATTGCATCTGTTAGTACACAACGTGATAGATGGTGGAGATCTTTTCTTGGGAGTTGTCCATACATTCCAGTGCAGCTGTTTGCTTTTGTTCTCCGTAATTGATGAACAACTTCCTGCTTGGTAAACATTTTCAACTTTTTTTTTACTATCACAGTAAGTGGATAAATGTTCACCGTCACATTACGCACATATAACCATATAGTATTACTCAGTCCCAAAGTTCCGTTTTAGCTCACTGCAGTAGGTGTGGTATTTGGATTGTTTGGTAGTGCATAGATGTCATCGCATGGACTATGTCTTCTTTGCCGGACACTCGTACCAAAGTGACGGTCACTGCCGCAGTGTCTCATAGACAAGCTGAAGTGAATCTTTTGATGCAATCTCTTCCCTAATGGCGCCTCGCATCTCTTGCTTCAGCCCTGATGGCGCCTCCTCATCTCTTGCTTCATGCCCTGATGGCGCCTCTCATCTCTTGCTTCATACCCTGATGACGATGCGGTCATCCTTGCGTCAAGGCCCTGATGGCGCCTCTCCTCTCTTGCTTCATGCCCGGATGACGGTCCTGCATCTCTGCTTCATCCCCTGATAGGCGCCTCTCATCTCTTGCATCAGGCCCTGATTGGCGCCTCTCATCTCTTGCTTCTAATGCCCGGAGACGTCTGTCATCTCTTGCTTCAGGCCTGATGGCGTCTGTCATCTCTTTGCGTCAGGCCCTGAGGAAGTCTTCTTCTCTTGCTTCAGGCACTGATGACGTCTGTCTCTCTTGCTTCAGGCCCTGATGACGTCCTGTCAGCTCTTCTGCTATCAGGGCCCGATGGCTCTGGCATCTCTTGCGTCAGGCCCTGATGACGTCTGTCCTCTTCTGTGTCAGGCCCTGTTGGAAGCCTGTCAGCGCTTCTTCTGGCCCTGATACGGCTGTCATCTCTTGCTTTCAGGCCCGGATGACGGCTTCATCTCTTGCTTCATGCCCTGAAACGTCTGTCATCTTCTGTCAGGAAAGTCTTGTTTACGGCGCTTCTGTCTGCAAGCAGTTTTACCCCAGACGTCGGTGCTTGAAACATCGTAGCGAGCGACTTAAGCTCGTTTGCCGGTGTCGTTGTGTCGCCATCGGTGGTCAGCGTGGTGACCCTTTTCTTATTTCTCCATTTAGGGTTTCCATAGGAATCACCTGGGCTGTGACCATTTCCATGCAGAGGACTCGTTGTTTGCTTAAAACGGATTCCATATGAATGAAATGCTCTCGTACTTAACCCTTTGCACCCTAGGCGCCAACTGCAGAAACTTAACCCTATGACGTACCTTTACCCTATTCACCACTTACACAGGAGCTGCTGAATATGGAGAGGGAGGCACAAAGTTTTTGCCTTGCTGGCAGAGTGGGCAATGCAGGATGCAGGTGGACAGGTGTGCCGGAGTCAAAGGGGTAAATGCGGTGCTTTGTGCTATACGAGCTCTCCATGTTGCGCCTCAGGCAGCACCACTGAAAAAGAATTCAGTCTTTGTATTGTCTGACATGAAATCGCGAGAGAGAAGGCTTGGTGTTTTATTGCCGAGAGACGGGTATTTATCACAAAAAAAAAAAACAAAGCATTGTAAAACCTGATTGTTCGTGTACTTGGGGACTACGGTCAGCTTCTATTGGACTGACTCCTTGTCCAGCGTGCTGGGACCGCTTGTGCAGCGTGTTATCTACTTACTGGATAAT
Organism: Monoplex corrugatus; assembly: GCA_030674185.1. NCBI lineage: Eukaryota > Metazoa > Mollusca > Gastropoda > Littorinimorpha > Ranellidae > Monoplex > Monoplex corrugatus. Next base: position 9,984 of record JAPXFY010001146.1, read on the forward strand.
AATATGTAATAATGCTTCAAATTTTGGCCAACTGCCAGGTAAGACGAACTCCATGAAACGGTCATTGCCTGCAAGGATTGGTGCAGTATTCAAAATTGTGATCTCCATCTAGCAGTACCAGCCACAGGAAAATCTTATATAAAGCGTTGTTCACTATCGGACCGCTAACTAAACAAACAAGCAACAAGCAAGCAAATAAGCCAAGCATGAACAAGCAACCAAGCAGCAACCAACCAGCCAACCAGCCAACCAAACACAAACCAAAACTAAATTTAAAAGAAAAAGAATGTTATGCTGAACCTCTCAATGACAAAACTCACAACCACAAGATAGGAAATAACACGTATAGTTATCGTTAACCCTAAGTAAAAAGTTCAGCTAAAACAATATCAGAGCAGGACCATCGATTTCAGCCACGCTGTCACCAAAGAGAGGAGAACCTCAAGATTTTCCAGTACACGAAAAGGGGGGTCCATAAACTGATGACCAACGTAGTTTTATCATCCTGTCAGGTAACTGCTTGTTTCTGTATGGTAAGGAAAACGTTTTCTGTACAGCTATTTCCTTAACACACACGCACTTACACACACACACAACCTCACACACACACACACACACACACACACACACACACACACACACACACACACACACACACACACAGGAGACATACACAATACACTACACACACACACACAGACCACACACACACACACACACACACACACCACACACACACACACACACTACACAAACACACACACACACACACGAAACAAAGCACACACTCAGACGCATGCTCGTACGCAATAGCGTTGAAAACGTTAAAAAGTAATAAGACAAGGACAGAGAGAGAGAGAGAAGAGAGAGAAGAGAGAGAGAGAGAGAAGAGAGAGAGCACTAGGACGCACGTACATTGTTTACAAGGAACAGAAAGATACAGAAGGAATAGGGGAAAGTCAGCGAAGGAAGCAGCAGCTGTTATCATCCTCCCTGTAAAATAGGAAACAGGAGGAAACCTATTCAGTGGATCTCCTCCCGGGCGGTCGTTTTATAGAAGTGACAAGTCACAGGGTGGAACAGGAAGAGTGAGAGAAGAAGAAACAGACACTGGGTTTGGCGGTCCCAGAAGCATCTTTTAAAGTCACAGTGCCAGCCTATACAAAGGACTCCGTTGAAAATCCTCTTCGTTTGGTCTTTTGTTCTTTCTCCTCTCCCCATCTCTTCTGCTACACCACCTTTGAGTTCTGGTCTGGGTTCTGGACTTTGAGGAAGCAATAATGCCAAGGTTCCGTGTGCAATATGCAAAGGGTACGTAAAAGAAAACCTAGCAACGAAGTTGGTCTTGGTAAAAGATTATGGAAAATATCTAAACTTAACAATAGTTGCCACATATGGGTGGTACACTGTGGTTTGGCTCCTCTCTCCCAAGGACAGCAGCGCAAATTCCAAATGGGAAATTCTGTGTGAAGAGAGAGAGAGAGAGAGAGAGAGAGAGAGAGAGAGAGAGAGAGAGAAGAGAAAGAGAGAAGAGAATACAGAGCAGATCTGTCATTGTTGAAACAGAATTGGAGTGGAGGGAAATGTTAGTGAAAAAGTTCCGACCTCATCCTTAAGAGTTTTCGGAGCAGAAAGGGATGAAAGCAGGAAATGAATAATATGGGACATTTTTCTACGCACAGTAGAAAGTTCGCACCTGGCGACTCTAAAGAAGCCGCAAGTCAGAACAACATGTTGTTTATCAGATATAAAACACAATTTAATACTGGCAAAAATCCAAGGAAGTGCTGATCACACACTTTCCTCAAAAAAGGTACGATTTTTTGGCTCTTTTTGGGAGGGGGGGGGTGAGAGTCCGTAGGCCTTTTGGTCTTGAGGTGCCTTGATGTTCACATAATGCATTTCGCGTAACTCCTCAGCGTCCCACAATCCGGACCCAAATTTGGAAAGGTAAGGCCCATTTAAGAATCGCGGGACACATGTCTAGCCGCTAATACTAATTGTCGTATCCACACAACAATCTCTCCAGTCGAGATCAAACTTTCCTTTAGAGAAGAAAAGAAAGGAAGATTGAAAACAAGGAAATCCGTCGGTCCCCCATCTATTGGCTTTTCCTCTACGCGTCTCCTTCTCACAGTATCATTAAACGGGTGGTTATTGGATGCTAGCAAGATATGTTTCGGTTTTTTTCCTTTTCTTCCCCTTTATGGATGCTGTTACACATTAACAGGAGAATTCTGAGAGAGAGAGGGGGGACGACGAGTGAGAGACAAGAGAGAGAGTGTGTGTGTGTGTGTGCCGATTGTGTGTTTGTGTGTGTGGGTGGTGTGGGTGTGTTGTGTTGAGAGGTGGAGGGACGCGTATACCACGGATATGTAGGGCGCGTCTTTGTTGGTCCTAGGTTGCAAACATTGTCAGGAAATTACGCGGTTTAGTCCCAAGCATAAATTTTTTTACCTGAATTGAAAGTGTGACTGGTACAAAATAGGAAGTCCATAAATGTGTAATTTTAAAAGGGCATGATAGGGTTCTTTCAAAACCAGCTTGATGACTATATGTACCCACCGTCTGATTCTTTATACTTGCAACCTTACTGCTCTTTACTCAGGCAATCTGGTTGAAATCCAGCTCCTCTACCCACTCTGAATCACTGTTTGAACATTCAGCGCCATGGATATCCCATCAAATCAGCAAACCAAACAAAAGCGGTGTCAAGCGAGCGATGTTGTCACAGATTTATTGACAGTCCATACACACGTATTTGCCCAACCCGAAACGTGGTCAACTGAACGATTTTTCCTTCTGCCGTTCCTTCTTCTTTTTGAAGCATAAAAGTGACAGACCGAGACTCTCCGGTCATTCAATCAGATTTTTTCGAAAAGGGGACAAAATCACGCTGATTTCCAGGAATTTTTTCCAGTTGAGTGTCAGATGACGTTGCAACAAGTAAAATTGGCCGGGTTGTTCCCTGACAATTAGACGTCATTCCAAGAAAAACATTAGAGCGACTAAGCAAAATGTCACTCCAACTCTGATCCCGTCAGTGTGTATCCCCTTTTTAAAACCGGCAAACCGTAATAATCATCTGGGTTACAGTCTATTCAGAGGCAAGTACAAACGTATGTTTGCAATCCTTAAAGATACTGTGATCTTGAATCGATTGCGTTGCTCCGTCTTTTTGACTGGTTGAGAAATTTTCTGTTTTAGATTGAAGTTATGTGTTCTTTAACAAACGGTGTTGTGCGCACGGAGCTTATGCATGCCCTGCTGCTTGTCCATTTTACCCAGCTCACAATCTGATCCAATACTCGGAGGGGGAAAAATCTCAAATTTTATCATCTTAATTTTTCCATTCTGTGAAATATCCTTCACATTCGTTGATAGAGCCACCTAGAAGCCAGTAATCTCCTCTAAACCTCCAATCCAACTTGCTTTCCGAAGCTGCCTGTTGAAAGTTGTAAACGATCTTCTGCAGGTGTGTGATATTGCAGAGTATCCAACTCCTTTTACTGGCAGATCTCTCTCAACAGCAGGTTGACAATAAATCATAATTTTCAAGATTTATCATCGACATTGGCTGCATGGAAACTGTTCGGAGTATTCAGGGCTTACTTTTCTGTTGAAGTCATCAACTTTAAGTCAACCTCTTAGTTGCTGAAAGGTGGTTCCCCACAAAAATTATCTGGATGTTTGTTTGTTTGTAATCTTACGCTTCGACAAAGCTAGTTTGGCCTACAAAGTTGCACCTGTCTTGACTTGTAATAAATACCGTTCGTTTTCTTCTTCGTGTTTTTTCCTGGTTCAGAGAAAAGTAGTTCTATTCGTCATTACCTTTCCTTCACACTCCATTAAATGCTTGTTTTCTGGTGTTTCAACCTCTTTACTGACTATGGGCAAAGCCGGTTTGTCTGGTCTTCCAAACACCATCTACATAGCTCTAGAAAGTTCACAATGAGCGGCTGGCTTTTTTTTCAATGTTTAACATGGGTAAATCGGCCATCATCTGAAGTCATTGTATTAGCTTCCTGTCATTAGAGAATCAGTGGAAAACTTATCGATTATGTTTTTGCAGGTGTCTTGGAATATTTGCATCCCATGCAGAAAGCGGCCGGGCCTCGTGTCTGATTCCAAGAGTGTTATTTGCATAACATATTTCAGGATGGTCTGTTTGTGCCAGTGTAAATCTCTACTAGGGTCTCTACATAATTGAACTTCCTTTTCATTGTGTGTGTGTGTGTGTGTGTGAGTGTGTGTGTGGGTGTTGTGTGAGTTGTGTGTGTGCGTGTGCGTGTTGCGTATGCGTGGTGGTGTGTGTGTGTGAGAGAGAGAAGAGAGAGAGAGAGCGAGCTTATATTTTCTACTTTTGATATTCTTTGTGATTTGTGTACGAACACGTATTCGTGATTATATGTTATTGTGTTATACGTCTGTTTATTCTTTGATGCACAGTTTGTGTATTGATATACATACCAGTGTTTCCCAGAAAAGAACCTATTACTCTGATTATATAAAATTGTTATAAAATGGTGTATAAGGATCCAATTACAAATGCCAGGTTGCAACGAGTGTTCTTTCGACCTTAGCATTTTGGTGCCACGAAGAAAGCCTTTTGTGCACTAAGAAAGCCTTTTTGTGCTTAAGAAAGCCTTTTTTGTGCAATGAGAAATCCTTTGTGTGCAAGGAGAAAGCTCGGAATCAATATAAAAATGGTCCTGATGATTTAAAGAACTTGAAGAATTTTGAGCACAGATATCTCGAAGACTTGTCGGCGGCATTCTGTCCATGTAAACTTTAAAAGACAGGAAGCATTTTCTGAGTCACAATACAAATGTTTTTTATGAAGAAAAATCAATACCTAAATGACACAAATTGATATACTAGATTAAAAGTAAACCTTTCTAGTATGTGTCCCTCCAAAATTCAGTTGTTTATTCGTGGCGTTTTGGAGATGGAGGTCTCGTATTCAAATTAATTACACATCAAATGTTGACTGTAAATGGCCAATATAAAAGTAGCGCACAAGATTTGTCGTTAAAAGGAGGCGGTGCATTTCGTCCTTTACTATAACATAAGTAGTTTTTATTTTCTTTTAAAATCGTTGTATTTAAGACAACGCACATTTAGTTATCTAAAACATTGGGGCAAAATGGGAAAGTTTTCGGTCACAACAGCTGTGCATCTTGTCTACCACATTTCAGCTATCTAGACCTCGAGATCCAAACTGTGATAATTAATGAGTTTGACCGTTTGTATTATGATCAGCCTCACTGGGGCTGTTCTTTTTCAAAACAGCTGTGTTCCCACTTTACAGTCAGTGCATTGAAACGTCACTGACAAGAAATACTAGAGACACTTCTTTTTAAAAAATCTTGTATCAAGGCAGAAGAGTCGGGGTGGGGGAAGCTAGAAATCGGAGACTAGAAAGAATAGGGAGTAAGAGGAAGGAAGCGACCTCCCATCGGGTCGTTTCCGTGCTGAATTCGTTGGAAAATGGAGAGAGCCTGAAATCAAAAGCATGACACGATCAATGCACAGAGCTTGTCTGCGGGACTGATTGTCTAAACTTTTAAATCACTGTGACATGGTGAACCAAAGAAAGAAGCCGGTATCAGTTTAACCAGTTACTGTTCTTGCCGAACGTGCTTGTTAAGACCAGCGTAGTACTTTACATAACAACGTCCTACAATACTTGAACACTTTCTGTCAATTGGCTGATACTTTAATCAGTGGTTGACGCGCTAAAACGCATTTTTCAATTGGAACTGAAATATATTCACCTACGGACCCGTGTTTTTTCTTCGATATCTATTGAAAAGGAGTGGGTGTTATCTATCATTATGGATTTTTGTTCATGCTGTACTTTATACACATCACTCCCAAGTTACCTGCTTTAAAGTCTGGTAAAGAGTAGAACGAAGACCAAGAAAAACAAAATACAGAGATAAAACAAAAATAATATCTTCTGTACGAAAGGATTAACACTCACCTTTTTCTTCCCGATACTCCTAAACACACAACATACACACCGACAGTAATTTCAAGGAGCGGGCATTGAGATGTAGTGCAGTGTAGTGTAATAGCTTGTGTTGTATTGTGTAGGCATTAACAAGTGCGCCACGTTGGATAGGACCTCAGAACCTGGCCAGCGCTTGTTTTTTATGTCAGCTTAAGCATTGTCGTGATCATGTCTGTTTTCCCCATCACATGGCACCGTGTGACGTTTACTGCGTAAGGGAATTCATGTCCAAGTGGCGGAGACGTCATCTTGAGAAATTGAAACTGAAACGGAGACAGGTTGGGTTGTGTAGTTTGTAATTTATTTGCTGGCAATCAGATTTTTGCATCTGAAAATTTCAGCTTCTGACCTGTCCCGGTGGAATGGCTATCACCATTCAGGATAACTCGAAATAATTATTTGAAGAACACAAAACGTTTACGAGTCACATAACAGCAGACAGACCAGAACTGAGATACACAAAACACGGACCGTTCAACGTACAAAACACCAAACATTTTCAAGTTTCCCTTCATTCCAAAAACCACTCATCAAGGCGCTAACCACCAGCCAATTTCATTATGGGGATAGACCCACGGCTGCGACAGAAGGAGGAGTTGACAAATCTGTTTTAATTTGTGGACGGAGTATTTGGCTTGGCACGCTACAGCCTCAATCAGGCAGGGGATCCAACCCTAAGTTGTCCAGGCCCCTTCACGCCGTGGCCACCTTTCATTGGACACATCATCGCTGTGTAAGGTCCATTGCATCGGGTACTGTCCTGGGACTTGCCTACACACGGGAATTGTGGCAAGGTCAAGGTCTGGGTGTAACCTCTCACAAGTGGTACACCAGACGTCATTGCAGTTACATAGCGAGAGAGAGAGAGGAGAGAGAGAGAGAGAGAGAGAGAAGAGGAGAGAGAGAGAGAGAGGAGAGAGAGAAAGTGTCTTGAACAACCACAAGCGGGCGGTTTCAGTAATATAACATTTTACTGAAACATGCCAGTCATGTGTGATTGAGCCAGATGTTTTCCACGTACAGGTTGTTCTCTGTCGCCGCGGTGTCTCTGTCTCTGTGTCTTACCTTCTTGTCTCGTTTCTGTCTGTCCTCTATCTGTCTCCGTCTGTCTGTCTGTCTGTCCTGTCTCTCTCTTCTCTCCTTTCTCTCTATCTCTCTCTCTCGCCTCTCTCTCTCGTATTCTCATAAATTTGCTGAAACTGTAGATTTTATGAAAAGCTACTGCCACTTGAAATGCTGAATGTACAAGGTCAATGGGGTTACTGTTAGACAGCATGCAGCTCGCACATTTCCCATTAAATTCTTTTCAATTTTTCTATGATCCCTTGAAAAAAAAAAAAAATATAATCAAAAGTTGAAAGAGAGTAATCTTCAAGTCGATCTTTAATTTACCAACACTTGTCACTATGGGCGGCAGTAAGATATCGTCGTTTGAAATGTCTAAACAACGTGAATGACTTGAATAAGACTTATCAACATCATAGCTGAACGTTCAGCTCCACAACAAGTTGTAAATCTGTGGTTAATCCCAGAGCGAATAAGATGAAAAGGATCTTTGAAAAGCATCCCCAGACGAAAATGCTTGATCCGAAAAAGACACAGAATGGTATTAGACTGCACACCTGCTTGGAATCGTAAAATGTCACTGCTCTCAATGAAAAAGAAATGATCGGCTGCTCTTGTTCTTACATAGTCTTGACTGTGTTGGGATCAGGTCAACTGCAGCAATAAATGGTTTGAGAAGGGCATAAGATAGGAAATAAAGTTTTGTGTTTTTGTTTGAAACAAGTAAACTATGACTTTAATAAAATCATAGGCCAACATTTTGAAGAAAAAGAGGCAGATTCCCTCTTGGTATTACAAACAAGATAAAGAACCAAACAGAAACATTTTTTTTTCATACAAACGATGCAGCACATACATTGTAACGATGTATGTGTATACCTCCAAAGACAGTGTAGTGTGTGATGCTGGGGATGGGAGGGTTGAAAAGTGTCCTGAGAGAAACGACTGATGACATGGGCAGAGCGATAGATTTACAAACACTTGAAAATTGATTTTATTTCACAAGATTTTCGCTGATGATTTGCACACGCATACACAGAGAACTCAAAACAGGGAGGAAATGTGACAACTACAGTGTTTATTGAACACGAGAAAACAATGCCCACTGAATAATTGTCAAAGAAACGTTTGTTTTAGTGGTAAATAGTATAGGTATAGATTTGAAGGCATTGATACGTGGAAAGAATATTATATTTTAAATTGAGGAAAAAGAAACGAATGAAAAATAACCCAAACTATAAACATAAAATTCTCCTGATCACCAACAGAAAGCCGAAAGAGTCTTTTAAAATGTGTTAACAATCACCAGAAACATGTATAGTCCGAGATGTAACAAGGGGTACAATGCAAAGTCCTTAGGTCGCTTTACCAGCAGTATTATCTTGCATTCGCAAAACGTGTACGCTGTGAAAAGTCTGGAAATGGCGAGTGAGAGAACGGATGTATGAAACGTTAATCTGACACACAAACGGATTGGAGCGTGGAGAAATGCAACCAAAACAGGTTTTAATCTTGTAGGCTAGGAATGAAGTTGAAACATGACATCTTGAGGAATCAGAACATGCTGTCACTGTGGAAAATAGTATCAGACCAAAAATATAACTACAAAACAACAGTAGGCAAGAACCGCCATCACCAAATGTGAATGAAGAGAAATACTGTCTGAATAAATGCGGAGTTAGCTTCATACTTTTGACATTTGACTGAATCTTTCTGTATGTCACTCTCCCTGGCTGTTTACTTTCCTCCAGGAACTCTGTGTTCCTGTCTCTATACCTGTCCTTCATTTCTTTCTTTCTTTACTACAAATCCAAGAATAAAGCAGAGTGCTTCTTTGTAGCATGCACGCACACGCGGGCGGCATAGTACACATAGTAATGGCAATTCCCAGGAATTCATACCTAGTGAAATTCGTTGCAATTATTTCCTTCACCCATGAGTATGCCTGGTTATACTAACATCTGTTGTCAGCATTTCATTAACTTAGATGGTCAGTACGCCAGTGTGAAAGAGTTACCTTTTAGAAATTTCCTTAAAAGTAACAGGTCATTCACTTCCAAACTAATATCCATGTTTGCATCTGCGTAAAACGTCACTTTGTGATGCCATAACTTTTATTTGGTGAGGTATATTAGAACTTGAGAAAGCAGAGAGAGAGAGAAGAAAGAGAAGAGAGAGAGCAACAAAGATCAAACAAGAAAGACGGATACAATGGCAGAAACACGGCAAGCTGTGTTCATGTTAACTGATCCAAAAAGTAACCACAAATAGGAACAGAGAAAAAGAAACCAATAAAGAAACCAATCTGCAAAAACGAACACTGTCAGTCCCTGCTCTTTTCCTGCACTGTGGCTATGTGGTGTCCCCTGTTGGAGTTGGCCATTGACCTTAACATGCCACAGTAACCAAGTCCCGTTGCTGCTTCGCTGCAAATTGGACGGTCAGCTCCATCAAGCCTGCTGACGGTGATTATTGCTCGCTCTTGACTGTCTTCAGGCTCTATCGTGGTTTGAGGGGCTACATTTCCAACCTGTCTTGCCATGACAGAATGGAATTTCATATGTAGAGAGGTGTAGATTGCGACTGTTTTCCGGCAGATAGTAAAGACTTTTTGTTGCAGTGGCTGATTGGATTGCTTTTTTTCGGTCCCTTTCCCTGCGTTTTCCCAAGCGGAATTGTTTCTGTTGTGACTGCTCAGATCGTTTTAGAAGGGTCATATTCAAATAGTCACAGGATTATCGTTTATTTGGGAAAACGGGTTTTCTGCCATTTGCTTTTCTTATTGTTGATAAGGATACATCATAATATTGTTAATTAACATATGCCGTAAAAGGGTACAACAATACTAAGAACAAGCAGCAACAAGGTTACAAACATCATACAACTGTCACTTTAGTCCCTTCATTTAAATGAAATTATTCGGCGGTGTAAAAACATATGTGTCAATCTCTTAAGAAAGTCTTTAAGTATTTGGTATGGATACACTTTCGGTAGAATTCACTAGACGATATTCTCTGAGTTTTCCAATTTTGTCATTAGAAATTCGGTTAGTTAAAGGATTGGTTACCCTATTCCACAAGGCCTTAAGTCTGAGTGTTTGTCTTTCAAGTACACATAAAGGCAAAGTGTCGTAATGGACTGCACGCAAGAGAATCCCCTCGACAGTAAAGGCTTTGTCTCTGGCAAAATTCTGAATGAAAATCCATCTTACAGGTTTAAAAAAAAAACGGCAGTCTGAAAAATAATGACTGTGCTCTCACCTTGGAAGACGGCCCGGAGTTTCAAATATATATGTCTGTTTTTGAACAAAAACGAAACACAACGAGGCTACAAACCGAACACTGTCAGTACCATCCTTCTTGGGTTCAAACAAGGACGGATCAACTACTCTTCAGGTCTTACGTGTCGGTATGGTGGGGGTGATAGTGGGCTTTTTCTCCTTTCATGGCCAAAGTAAAGCTTCGACTCTAATCCATCACCCATATGTTCCGCTTCATGGCCATTCAAAGACTTGTCCTTTTGCGTGTCTGTCCTCTGTTTTCTATCTCGGTGTCTGTCTGCCTGTCTCTTCTGCTTATCTGTCGCTCTCTCGCTCTCCTGTGGTTTCTCTCTCTCTCTCTCTCCTCTCGCACGCGCGCGCGCGCGCGCGCATCACACACACACACACAACACACACACACACACACACAACGCACACACACACACCACACACAAACACACACCTCCCTACCTGCCAGACATCAAATACTAATATTGGATCATCTGACTGAACACAAACACATATAATACATGGGCCGGTGAACATAATTTATATTGTCCGTCACAATTCCCTTTCCCCTGAACTGTCACTGGACAGAGCAAAAGAGCAGACGAGAACATTGAAAACCTGACTATAAACAAGAACAAACAAAGGAGCAAATAAAGAGGGTTGATGAAGCAACTTTTGTAACATCCTCCATGAAAACCCTGAAACCTGAGGAAGAAGCAGTGGTTTCCAGTGGCATTTAATCAACAGTGCGAAAAAATCAAGTGGCACTGAGCCAGATTCCATTTCCTTTTGATTATATGTATTATTGGTCATGTACATCCCATCGATCTCAAGAAATCGTGCATTGCGCGCTTGGTGCAATTCCTGAGTTTTGCATCACGCCTCGTGTGTGGCTCTGTCTGATGCCTTTCACATCGTTCCTTTGTGGCCGTATGCTGTAGGCATAAGTGAAAAGTGAGCGAGGATGAGTTTGAGTCACGGCGGCTTATTTATGTAAATGACGTTATTGTCTCCCCTGGAAAATGCGCCATTATAGCACGGCGTCCCCTTGTCCTCCCTGCATATTTTTTTTTTATTAGAGAGGTTGTCTGAAGCTATTTGCCGGGATTTAACGTGTATGTTTGTTGTGGGTCTGTTTTTACGGTAAGTCATACTGAACTCAAGTTCTTGTTTGTCATGTCACCCTGAAGACTAACAGTCAAGGTCTGGTGGAGGGAGCTGTTGAGAGGAAAATCCCTGCCGAACTTGGAACGAAATTGGGGACTTTCTACGTCCTAGGCAGTGCTCAAACATTATGCCGCCACTGCAGTGCAAAAGAAGAGTGAGGTTGTCTAAGAGACAGAGGGTAGGTCAAAATCAGTTTTTGTTCAAGAGACAGCTGGATGCCTCAGTAGCATCCACCTGAGATGGACACCTGAAGTTGAGGTTGGTGATGGTAGTGAAGATACACCACAACACAGACACCACAAACACAACTCACACACACACACACCACACACAAACCTCACACACACACACACCACGCACACACACACACAACACCCACACCTCACACACACACACACACACACAAACTTCACACACACACACCCCCACTGTCACACACAACACACACCACCACACACACACAAAACACACACACAACCACACACACACACACAGAGACACACAAACAAATACAAACACACACCGATACTCAACTTGGACACACACACTCGAACATACAGATCCGCACACAATCGCACACACACATCATACACACACATGCTCGCACACGCAGACACACACACATCAGACACACAAACCCACACACACACACACACACACCACACACACACACACAACACACTCACACACACACACACACACTCTCTCCTTTCTGTCTCACACACATACACTCACATACACCACATACACTCACTCACACACATGCTCTCACATACATCACACACACACACTCACACAACACATACACTCACAGACAACACACACTTACACTGAAACACACACACCACACTCACACACACACACACTCTCTCCTGTCTCACACAAGGCACAAACACACACAACACATACACTCACTCACAAACACACACATACACATACACATACAACTCACACATACACACACACACACACATCACACACAACACACACAACCCACACACACACGACCACACAAACACACACACAACACACACACACAACACACACTTCCCATCTCGGCTTTCCTCAGAATCTTGGTGGTGTGTGTGTTGTGTGTGTGTGTTGTGTTGTGGTGTGGTGTGTGTGTATGTGTGTGTGTGTATGGTATGTGTGTGTGTGTGTGGTTAGTGTGTGTGTGTGTGTGTGAAGGTGTGTGTGTGTGGTGTGTTGTGTTGTGGTGTGTGTTGTAGGTGAACACGAAGGGTGGACTTCCCCAAAAAGATTGTTGACCAGGACCAAGCACGGCCCCATCTGTTGCTTCCTGCCATTAGGGGCAATTTTTTCTGTGTTGCTGTCTTGTCTCTTAGCACCGTGTCCTTATTATGCGGTGGCTAGCGGGTGCAGCGAACAGTGCCAAGCTTTGGCCGTTTTCTTTTCCCCATACTGAAAAAAAAAGGGAATATATTTCCTAACAACAGACGGAGAGAGAGAGAGAGAGAGAGTGAGTGTGTTGTTGTGCGTGTGTGTGTGTGTGTGTTGTTCTCTGGGGGGGGTCTCTCTTGTGTCTGTCCCCTGTCTGTCTGTCTGTCAGTCTGTACTGTCTGGCCTGCTGTCTTATCGCATGGTGTGTCGTAGTTTTATCAGCAAAAGTGCTTGGGCAGTTTAGGGAAAAATCAGACCAACTTACCACAGCAGTGTTTAGCTAGAAGTGAACAGCGTGACAAATTTTGGGCTACCTGTGATCGAAAATAGTGAAACACTTTTGATAGGATTCTAGTATTTGCTTAGGTATTGGCACCAAATTTAGGCCACGTTATCAGGCCACGCTGTGTGTTACCTTTCATTTTTTTACAACACCGAGATTGAAATACTCAAAATGGCTTTTTTCTTGTCCTCCTACCCCCTATATACACAACACATACATGTATCTGTTCCCCATGTACTGGAACATCACGAAAACTGTAGAAAAGAAACAAAAAGCGTCGATAGACAAATGATACAACTGTGAAGTAAGATGCTAAACTATCATGCTAGGAAATGCACAGTGCAGACACACCGCAGCACGTTTCATATAGTTACTGAGGCAGAATAAGTTCGCATGGCTAGTCATTTAATTTCTGTCACCTTTCAACAATGTGAAATGACTTCATGAAAATCAACTTAAAAACGAGCAGGGCGTGTGCATTTTGTGTAATTAACAAATTGCATGTCAGCAGTGTAATCATGGGATAAAGATCGGTCACCAACCATTTCAAAGTCACAGTACCTGTTAAACATACTAAGAGAGATTGTGTGACGGTGGAGTGCGGTAGGCCTCGATTCCAATCGTAAGTCTGGGTCAATCCTGTCTGGGCAGATACCGCGTCTTCCAGGTCCACATGTTCAGACCAGTAAACCCCCTTTCCCCCATGGCGGATCCGGGGGGCTCTTTCAGCATAAACAGTATCCCCACCTTCTGGAAAAATCTGGCTAGAAATTTCCGCTTTTTCTGTCACTCTCGGTTGCTTCTGCGTTGTTCCGTTGCTTTCTCTGTCATTTCCTTCCTATCAGATGTCTGCCTTGCTTGTCCAGTTCACCGGTATGTGTTTCGATAAAGTCTTGCGTACTATTTTGCCTAAGGGATTGAATAATTGCGTACATGGATTAAGCGCATATTGGCTCGTAGGGAGTGAATATGCGGGAACAATTTATGCAAGTTATCCCTTTTTTTATATATGGTTTCGGGTGTCCTTGAGGTATGGCTTAAATGTGTATTCGTGTTTTTTTAAATGGCCCCTGTTATAATGACGGAGTGGTCAACGACAGGGGCATGTCCTTGATTTGTTGCGCAAATGCATTGATATTGACTACTCAGTTCCCCCCCCCCCCCCTGAAGTTTTGTAACGTTTTGAAACGATTATAGGAAAGCTAAAAAGAGATGATTAGAAGAAAGAAAGGAATCTTCGAGTCAACGGACATTAAATCTCTTGACACAGCGATGCCGGGCTGTATGATACTGTGTCATGGGTTATGTTCTTGATGTAAAAATGTAAATAGAACAGTGTGTGTGGTATGGGAGGCTGGGGTAATATCGCTTTCTTTTAAAGTACATTGAACTTGAAAATTGGACTGACCACTTAAACCAGAAAATATTTAGTTCATGGAGAAGGAGGGAGGAAAGGGTTGTAAGCTCAAGGACAGAGCCAGGGACCATGGACATATGTAAGGTCCATAATGCCCGTATCGATAGTTCCTCTAATTCTCCCGAGGCATTTCCATGTGCAAACATTAATAATCGTTTATTGCCCTTCTAAAAAGAGAATATGTGTGTATGTAGTGTGTGTGTGGGTGTTGTGTGGTGCGTGCGTGCGTGCGTGCGTGCGTGTGTGTGTGTGTGGGTGTGTCGTGGTGTGTGTGTGTGGGTGTGTGTGTTGTGTGTTGTGTGTGTGTAGGTGTGAGAGAGAAGAGAGAGAGAGAGAGAGAGAGGAGAGGAGAGAGAGAGAATGTTTATTGGGGACTCCGAAGCTGTTTTGTCTGGCCTGGGTGTTGCTCTGTTTCATTCCTTGTTCCGTTTTTCTTCGACTTGTACAACAACAGTTATTACTTTTGTTCCCAGCTCCCTTCACTGTCTCCTGTGCCACCCTCTTTGCACTCACTTGTCCTCCACTCTCGTCCTGTCTGTCTGTCTTCCTGTCTCCTTTACCGAACACGTGCACACACAGCCCACCACAAGTGTCTCTGTTACTGTTTTGACTCGGAATTACTAAATCGCTGTGTGTGTGTGTCTCTCTCTCTGTCCTCTGTGCCTGTCTGTCTGTCTGTCTGTCTCTCTCCGTCTCTCGCTCTCCCTCCGCTCTCATCTCTCACCTCGCTCTCTCTCTTTTGCGCTCTCGCTCTGTGTCGCTATCTGTCCTTCGTCTGTACTCGCTCTCTCTCTCAGTGTCTGTCCAGTCTAGTCTGGACTAGATACATTGTCGTCCTAAGTGTGACGCTTGGAAGACTAGAAAAACTAAACAAGAACGGATCCCGAATTCTTCGATGAGTTTGTTGAGTCCTTTTCTACTGTGCTTACTAATGCATGTGCGCACACAAACGCTACACACACTCATGCACGTAGACACCACACAGAGACTTCAGAAACGCATACACATCTCTTGGCTTATTAGTTTTCCCTTGATGTTTTTTAAAGAATGACCTATATTGATCTATTCATTTACTTGTTTGCAGATTGGCTCGGTATGTTCTAAACAAAAAAAATTGATGTGCACCGGGCGCCATGGTGGACGTTAGCGCACAACTCCGACTGGAAGGTTGTAGATTTTCATCTCCATTCAGTCCCTCACTTCAAAAAACAGTGCGGATTTTTCGGCTCTAACCGCTCTCCTACCCCGATTGGGCGTGCAATGGCTTCATTGGAAGACTGGTACCAGACAACAGTCTCTCCCACTTCACAACGAGCTCATTGAGGGTGTTTCTCACATCTTTTACCAGGTTTCTGTATCTCTCGACCGGGTTACGCCAGATACATTCTGGTAGTTAGGCGTAGAGTACTGCCCTGTCACGCAAGTCTCAATCCTAGAGGAACTCCATAGCATCAGATTATCATCCTCATCGACATCATCATCAGGCATTGTAAAAAACTAGTGCCAGCGTCCTGTGGCCATTTATGTGGCATAGAAATGGGACGCCCCGGGGAAAAAGTTAGGCACAGAGGGTAACCTCCCTGATGCGATGATCAAAAAATACAAAAAATTAGAAAAGAATTTGTGGTGTGCTTACAAAAATCATATAAATAACATATCATATCAGTTGACTAGATTAAAAATTTTACCTGGAAATTTCTTTCTGTATCACCAAAATGTGCTGGATTTCAATCTGAAAACACCCAAAAGCAACAGGACTATTTTTAACAAAAGGAATCGCAATTTAACTTTTCAAGTTTTTTTAAATCGTAAATCTTTGCACTTCCGATACAAACACATGACTACTTTCGTTTCATAGATCACTTGTATAAAATGGATGGATTCCTAAAAGATGTATTTTATCATATCCGTGAAAGTTCAACACTCTAATCCTGATTCAGAAAAGTGATGTCCCTGTTTTCTATACTACGAAGTTAGCTCTGTGTTTACTGATCAGCTTGGTCCGACTGTGTTTTGTCAAAGCAGCTCAATTAACGTGTAGGGACTGGTTATGTCAAGCAGTTCACTTTAATGATTAGTGGATTGTTTTTTTCATGGTGGATCACTTGTAGAGTTTAGAGACTATGGTTTCAAAGCAACGCACTTTAAAGTTATGGACTTTATGTTTTCAACGGAAAACTCACTTTAAAAGGTCAGTGTATAAAAGTTCTAAAATACGTTCTTAATAAATGGAAAGACAGAGAGAATAGCAAGGAAGGGTAAAGGAGGAGCAAGAGAGTAAAAGACAAAAGAATGTATGTTAACAGTTCTATAAAAGTATTTCAATTTCTATTTGTCATAAGGAGTAGGTTGAAATGGGAGTGAATAGGGAAGGAAGTAAAAGGAATACACAAACTCTCCCGTCCGCGTTGTTTCGCGCTTTCAAATTGCCCCTCCTTTTGAAGAAACGAAGAGACTGAAGTCGACAGCAAAACATATCAATTGACAATGCTTGGTCTCGTAGGAATTAGTGTCTTAAGAATTATTAATCAACCCTGACACGGTACGTCAAAGAAAGAACGAATAATTTTTTTTTCTTGCGGTACATCTAATAACAAGTGACCTTTTCTGTTAACTGCCGAGTTTATTCAGCAGTTTAAAGCTACGTGACTGTTTCGGTTTTCCTTCATACAGGCAAGGTAGTGATTGTATTCAATTTAATGTTTTTGTCTGACTGACGGACACATCAGTTCAAAGTTTTAAATTTTAGGTCCTCTCTAAGGAAGAAACCAGAAAAGAAAAAAATAAGGAAGCGTGAAAGGGAGTTTCATTGTACTGATTGTGCTGTACAGTGTACTACGGTGCGTTTGGTATCGTGGGTAATGGGGTGCAGCGGTGCTAGTCTTAGGTAAACCTGTCACTTGGTGCTGCGAGTGACATATGAAGCACCAACACATATTTCTTAAGCAGACTTACAAAGACCTTACTTCGTAGTGTTCCCCAGAATCTTTTTTTGTTACAAATCGTTTCTTTTTCCTTAGATGTATGGACAAAAACCTTTTTTGCTGAACGTTTACTGGTTTGAAAAAGTTTTATTGTGAATTATTGACTGAATATTGCAAGTAATGACAGTTTTTAATTCTGTGGCCCATTTTATGATATGTTCCCATGCGTATACCGCCTTAGCGGCGCAGAGCTTTAAACACCACAAACTGAATGAACACCAATTTTCCCATCTGATTTTTTGGCTACGCCCGGTCCCGTGGCAGTGCCTCGGTATTATTTACTCAGTAAACATTACGATTAAAGAAAGACATTAAAAGCAAGAGAACAATCGTAAGAAACATCCTCAAAAACATCATGGTAACAAGAAAACAACAACTCATGACAAATATTAAACAAATCTAAAACAA
Organism: Monoplex corrugatus; assembly: GCA_030674185.1. Taxonomy (NCBI): domain Eukaryota; kingdom Metazoa; phylum Mollusca; class Gastropoda; order Littorinimorpha; family Ranellidae; genus Monoplex; species Monoplex corrugatus. The sequence goes on from JAPXFY010001146.1 coordinate 27,993, forward strand.
AACCTTCATCAGCAAGACATTAGAGCCCAAGTTTTATCAGGGAATGAACCAGCCTTCGGACTGGAAGAAATTTGACAAATCTGTGAAGTTGAAAGGCGATTATGTGAGCTTGGTACCTACAGCCTTAATCGGCAGAGGACCCAGATTTAGAGTTGTCAGCCCCTTCACGCGATGGCCACTCTGCTTTTTACACTTCATGTCTCTTCAGGGTCCATGGCATGGTTAATCTGTCGGGACACCTATCACAGGAAGTTGGTGGTCTGGATTAGATCTTGGTATGGCCTTTCACTCAAGTTGCGTATACAGAGTGCTTATACATTAATCAGACCAGAGGGAGGGGAAATGAAGAAAGACAAATGACACCGCAAGTTTTACCGTAAGGCACCGGTCTTTAAACACTTACCTGACTTATTGTCCATTAGGCCATCGTATGGTAGGGCAGGTCTGAGACGCAGCATCTGGTTGCCATTTCCGTAGAAGTTGGTTTTGTTTTTGTTTTTTGTTTTGGAAATGGGTACCGCCTATATAGACTGGTATAGAATCTTGTCAAGAGAAAATACAAAGAAATTTCTTTAAGAATTATGATTGGGGCATAATATTATTATCACCTACAGCATTACCACATAAGTAATCTTACAAAAGATACCCTTGACAGTGTTTCTGCTATTCTGATAGTTTGAAAGTGTTTTCAGTGCATAAAATGGTGGAATAAACCCAGACCCCTTAAGAGATACGGAACAACATACCATCCATCTGACAAAGTGTCGCACACATACCAGTTAAAACAATGTTACGATCTAGTCTGTGTGTTTTTCAATATCTTTAATTCAAACGATCCTCTTCTGTGGCTGTCTTCTGTCTGTCTGTCTGAATGTTTCCTATCTCCCCGTTGCCAGCATTTCTGAAACTGTAGGAGTTTACGAGATGGTTCTGCGCTGGACATGATAAATTCTTCATACTATAGTTACTGCTTGTCACTCGCCGAAGGTACGCCTGCGAGAAGCCTCGTTTACAAATTCCCTGCTTCCATTCAAAGTAAATAAATAAATAAATACACAGGCAAATAAAAAAATCAAGTAAATCTGATACTAGGGTCTCTCATTAATTGCATTGGCAGACAGTTAGACATTTGAGCCTGCCATTAACTAACCTCGATGTTCCAAGTATTCATTTTCCGTTTAGGCCTCGACAATTTTCCTCAGTTTGACCTTAAAATCGCAACTGAAAACGTTTAGTCCGGTCGAAGGGATAAAAAACGAGTCGAACCGTGTGTGCCTTCTGGGCCACGCACGAATCCACAGCATTGGAAATGGTGAAAATGACATTCACCCGGTGCCCGGCGTAAAATATTGGAGAGAAGTTGATTTTCCCAGGTACCTGCCCTTGAAGGCCGTTACGCTGTTGTCTTCCAAAGTCTGGGATAAATGGATGGCGACCGCCGCATAACTGGAAGAGCATCCCCCGCGTTTCACGTGATAACTCCATTGGTGACAAAATGAATATGAATAATAATGATAATAATAATCCTCTGATGGTTTTAACCGGGTCACTAGAAACACACGTCATTGAATTAATTGATTGCGAAGGATTTGATAATGGGTTAAAAGCCTTTCAGCATCACAGAGCGAACTTTGGAATGGACCAGAGATTTAAACCTGTGGATAAGCCGAATCACAGAACGTGATGAAATAAAACACATTGTATAGATCTTTAGAAAAGCTGCGCAAGAATTCCCGCTCCCCTCCCGTAAGGAATGATTGATCACCGAAATACTGGGTGGTATCAGACTACACGTCCTGACTCCCCTTACAGAAATCGTTAATTCATTAAAACCCAAGAGAGAGGAGAAAATAATGGAAAAGCTAGTTCTGGTCGACTTCACTTGACTAAAGATCGCATCGCTACAGCACAAAATATTGAGGCACATGGAAGTAGGCAAAATGCTGAGTTTCTTGCTGCAGGTAAGCAAAGACCGTTTAACGATATTTCATCAATTTCGAACAAAAATTTGGAAAGTGCCTTAAATGGAATCAAGTTTATCATCATAAATAATTAAAATAACGTGTGACCACAATACCTTTGTGCAAAGTATAATGCACACAAAAGTAGTTTTATTAGGAAAGAGTCTTAGCATTAGGACAGTTAAGTATGGGCCATCTTGTAAAGTTCATTTATACCAGCATGGAAAAAGCGACAAATGTGAGAAGGAAATCCAAATCAAGAAAGAAAAAGCATAACATTTCTTAACTGTCCACTGAAGTAGCAATAAGTTCATGAAGGAAAATGAACCCAAAGCAACAACAACAACAGAACAATTCACAAAAACGATGTAATGAGATCCTGTACGGAATGAGTATGAGACGTGCTTGGAAAATTATTTTTGACTTGTTGGAACAATTGCTTGCTAGACACTCAAAAGGACTTTCAACCCAAACTATACAACAAGAACGTTTTTCAGTGAAACTAATAAGAAACCCAGACCGTCAAGGTGAACCGCCAGGAAAACGGGGGAAGAGACTAGAATTGGCAAAATAGCAGAGCGTGAGAACTCAAGTTTCTAGTAATGCACACAAAATCAACCCACCATATGGTTCTCTAAGTTTACGTTTCCATCCACCCTCCTGTGTCAGTCAGACAAAAAGACTAGCCACTTATAGACTGGGAAAATAAACTAATCTTCCAAACTCGACACTGTACCAGTCCCTGTGGTTCCCCTGCTTTGAGTCTGTGAGAATCCCCTGCCAAATTACATTTAGTTTCATACCACAATAACCCAGTCCCTGTGCCACTACGCAGCAGATAACCTGAGTCCCATCAACCTGCGACGTATTACTGCTCACTCTGGCTCACTCCTGCACCTCCTAACTTGGGCCCTCGACTTACTTCTCTTCCATGTTCTGTGCATTTCGAGATATAAACTCTTTTAAACCCTTTGACTCCTGCACCCTGTCCATCCTGCACTCTGCATTGCATGCCGTGACTGCATAGCAAAAACTGACTCTCGACGCCCTCCTGAAGCTGGTGATAGGGTAGGGCGTCCAAAAGGTCAAGTGTTTATTGTTGGTGGAAGAGTGCGGAGTCAAAGGGTTGAAATAGCTTAGAAGACGTTCAGTGCGATGAGTGGCTTCAGGTTTTTCTTTTCCGTTCCTTGTGTTTCCCAGGGAAAAGCTTGTTGTGTGGCGACCCATGTGCCTATTCGAATGGGAGAGTTAAAGAGCCTTCATCTGGATACTCCTATGTCTGGAATTATCATTAAATACTAATGACCTGTCTCGTATCTGTGTGCACTTTTGTTACTGATGTCTCGTCTTTCCGTTTTTGTGTGTGTGTTTAATCGTTACTTCATTGGATCTGTCTGTATGTCAGTTCTTCGTCTTCTTTTATTCCGTTCTTACGGTTCTCTTGCCGTGCTCTGTGATTTCGCTTGGAGAGATGCAAATTCATGGAAACTAGCTTTATTTAAAAGCGTGTATTTCCCAGAGGGAAGTTTGGTGATTTGGGGCTGCTCTGTTTGGTCATTAGATTTGGTTAAGGAGCTTTTCATTCTGGGTTTTTTTGACTGAGTTTGAATCGCTCTCTTGTTCTTGTTGTCTTTAGTTGATTATTGCGCAGTTAAGTAACCCTCTATGTCGCTGTCTCTCTCTCTCATTTCTCTCTCTCACTCTTCTCTCTCTCTCAGTCGCCCCTCTCTCCCCCCTTACTCCCCCTCTCCCCCCTCCCTCCTTCCTTGATATGGCTGGTGGCCTGGTCACAACTCATTCAAGTATTCATTTCTCTTTCATTTCTGTCTGTCTGTTGTTTTTTGTCTGTCTGTCTGTCTGTCTCTCTCACAAAGCTACCACACACACAACACACACATACACACACACACACACACACCACACCATACACACCACACACACACACATACTCGTACACACAATCACACACACTCACGCGCCGCGCGGCGCCGCGTAAACACGCGTATTCAAGTATATTTATGGCCTGAATTCATGGTTAAATCTAAGGTCCGTCCTCTTTTCTTGCGGAGCAACGATCTAACGAAAGGACAACCTAGCAAAGCAAACGCATGGCATAGCTCTTGGGCCCACGGAAAAAAAGAAGTTCTCTTCTGATTTGAAATGTAATTCTGTTACAGCACGTTTGTACTAGTTTACAAAACCACCCGGCCCTCGAAGCTTTTGCCCCCGAACTGTTGTTTGTCAGAGTACTCGATATATTTAGGAAATGTGCGCTGTTAGCTGCAAGAGAAAAGTGGTTTGCTGTGAGTAAAAAGTGGTTTTGGGAAAACAATCCCCGGGAGTAATAAACTCTGACTAGATTCTAGAGTGTCCCAGCCAAAAGTGTATGGTTGTATGCCGCTTCAAAAGAAATGGCAGTAGGAAGCAAAGACAAGCAAAAGAAACTCTAAGAGATTTTGAGAAAATTCATCCAGAAAATTCTTCTAAAGGTTGAAAAAAAATCATTCAATCACCATCGTTTGGATCTCCAAATTGTGATCAACGTTATTACATAGGTAGCCGAAATAAAGGGTTATCTAAAATATCGACAGATCGAGAGTGTTCGGTTTCTTTCTCCTACTTGTTAAAATTGTTTTAATATATCCTGATCAAATGAAGAACTTGGTTGCTATCTATCTGTGTAAATACTAAGATCAAATGACTGAAAATTGATTTTGAAATTTGAAACAACCTGAAAATATCTACTCTTAGAATGCATTCAAAAGTGCCTGATATAATTGCAAGGAAAGAGATTTACTTACTGGTTTCCACACATGAAATTGTCTTGTGTGAAAACCTCAGCTGCCATGCTGTAGATGATATGTTCCTCGAGCCGCAAAACGATTGTAAAGTTTGTGTTGTCCAGGGATGGAAAATAAAAAGATGTAAGAAATAGCATAATCGACCTATCATGTTTTAAACATTTACCCAAGGAAAAGTTTTTATTTTATGGGTCACCTAAAAAATGTTCGTGCTCATTTTCGATGGAGTGTGTCCCATTAAAAAACAAAATTCTTTTTGATAGTTGATGTAAACTATTGCATATCCCCTTGTCTTGTCAGTTCCAGAAACACCGAAAATACAACGTTGTATTTGATGTGGAACATACATAAACATGAAATGCATTCTGTTTGGCACCAAGATCGGGTGGTGCGTAGGCTCTGTAAATATTTGAGAGACGATATCTCATGACACCTCTGAATTGGTCAAGTTATCTGTGTTAACCTTTAGAAATATCCAAGCTGCTGGGATGGAACGACAGATTGATGAGTTCTCCAGTGTGATTATATACGTTCTCTTTCATTATTTGCGCCATGCCTAAGATACATAGGCCTGTAACAGTGAGTGGCGTAATGTCAATGGGCGCTTGTTTGACTTGACTTTCCCCTGTGTGTCCTACTGTGAGTGATTGTGTTGTGTGTTATGCGTCGTGTGTGCTCGTTGTGTGTATGCGTGCTGCGTGCGTGCGTGGTGTATAAATAATACTCTTTATCCTTTTGATGTTATATGATTTTATTTTTCTTCCATCGAAACGCTTTCCTGACGATTTGGGATGTTGGCGTAGGGCAGTAAATTCCTTTGAGTCTTAGTCTTTGACACACACAGACACACACCACACACACAAACACACACACACACAACACACACACCCACATACACACACACACACACACACACTCTCTCTCTCTTCCTGTCTTTGTCCCTCTCCTCTCTCTCTCTCTCTCGTCTGTCTGTCTGTCTCTGATGGTCTTACACATACGCCTTTATGTCAAGATGGGCCTGTATGATTCATACTGGTATTCAGAATCCACGATGAAAGTTCTACAGTGTGTGGTGGGTTGCTGACTGTGTACGGTTACTGCAGGCATCTGTTTAAAATCTAGGATACTCCCTTACACATTGCGGTTAAACACTCTACTTTGAACTTAACTTACTACATAGGGGATCAGCTCCAGGTCACTGCAAATACCCAAGCACATTGTGTCTGGAGTCACTCAGATGTTTTTGCTAATTACCCAAGTATGTTAAGATATCGAAAAATTTCCATGTGCCATGTATGATTGATGTTTTTTGGGGGGAAGAGAAGACAGAAAATGGAATACCCACTCTCTACTCTCCCACATATCAGTGCGATGATAGTAATTTATACCAAAAATACTGGATTACAGGAATCGGGCGGGCAAAGGAGCCATTTACCAGGACGATCAGCCCTGTCAGTTTGAGATATCTTCTCCTTCGCTTAGAACCTTTTGTCCGGCTGAAGTCGACATCGACTTTACCGCTACAGAGACAGATAAATGAGATAAAGAATGAAATACAATAAATGAATGGTACATATTGAGTAACATTCAAAGTAACGTGAAATAAAGTGAGATACAGCGATAGATCCGAAATAGAATAAGAATGAAAGATCTTTTCATGAATATTATGACAGATGCTGGCTGATTGCTTGATTCATGCATGCTGTCCACACACACAAACTGAGAATGAGGGCACCGTGTCGCGCATACACACATAAACTAACACACCACATGCCCCCCACCACATCACGTAACACACAACACCTGCACACAACACACGCACAAACACAAACCATACATACATTGGTAACATACATACATACATACAAACTATAACCATACATACATACATACACTACATACATACATACACTACACCAACATATGCACTCACACACACATCACACACACACAGACAGTATCTAGTTTACACATCAGTCTCCTTTCTGTGAAAGCTAGTGAACAAACACTAGAACAAACAAATAGAAAAAGATGGGTTTTTAAAGATAAGAACTGAAACCAGGACATGGGAAGAAAAATGGAAAGAAGTAGTAATGTAACCGCAGCTGTTACATGTTCTTGAAACCTGTGAGACAAGTGGAGAAAAGAGAGGGATCTCCGAGTAGCATCCGTCGTCAATAGTGTGGACAAGTCACAAGGGGATGGAAAAAAAGGGGAGAAGAAATCTTGAGGGTAAAGAGATGAAATGAGGCGCAGACTTTCCAGAAGCTATCTTAAAACAAACTGACTGGAAAGCGGTATTAAAGGTCCTGGGTTTAAATTCCTGCAAAACAAGGATTTTTCTCCTTTTCCACCAGAATTTTAAATTGAGATCTAGGTGATGGACCGGCGATGAGATGTTATAACCGAGATCGCATGCGTATCATGCTTCTTGCACCGAACGCATGTTAAAGATTTAACACATGGAAACAAAAGAATAATATCGCGCGACAAAATTCTTTGAACAAAATCCATTCTGATAGATCAGCTAAACCACTGTCATGCAGAGAATATAGCTATCTCCCCCTGGAGATCAGTCTGAATTTCACACACTAAATCCATTTTACATTAAAACACTTGGTTTAAATGCAAATAAAAATTGTTTCAACCTGGGACGCCACAGTATATCCTTGCCCCTTATGGGGAAAACAATGTCGATAAGAAAAACATTTTTTTATTCCAATGCCAAAATTTTTGAACAATACTGGAAAATGCAAAGTTTTTGAATCCGCATGGCCAAAAAGCAAATGTTGTATTATTTTGTGTTGATGACGAAGTATAATCAAATCACGACACTATACATTGCGGGCAAAAAAAATAAGACAAAAAACCTACAAGCCCGCAATAGTGCTAGACAAATCATAGGGTTTAAATTTAATCTCTTTTGATGACGGGGGTATATCACGTTAACTCCAAAAAAAGCCGCTTTATTATACCTTTTTTGTAAAGAGCTTTTTCATTTTGCTTTATTTTGCTTTGTTTCCCGGAAATTTTAAGGTAGCTAAAAATTAAAATAATGGTATTTTTGTTGTTATTAGAAGTGGATATTGAAAGGTATATAGACACTTAAGGGTCTACTATACATGTTAACAAAAAACAAAAAAACAAACCAAAACAAATAAATAAAAGGCATAGTTATGTCCCTTTTTAACAGAGTATTATGGGGCATTTTATGTGAAGATTACATTATTATCACAAAATGTAAGGTTTGGGTGGTCTAGCCCAGATATTTCATCATATTACAGTTTTGATGTGTGTGTGTGTGTGTGTGTGTGTGTGTGTGTGTGTGTGTGTGTGTGGTGTGTGTGTGCGTGCGCACGAGCGCGCGCCCGCGTGTGAGTGTATATGGATGCGTGTGTGTGTGTGTGGGTGGGGGTTTGTGTGAAAAAGATTTTGGTTTGCCTAAACCTAGACAAATTATTGGCCTGAATGTAGGAACACTGTTCTGATTTATTTTTTTTTTGCATTATGTAGTACTGATAAAATGGATGTTTGTTCATTATATATGATTTGAATATGTTCGACTGTTCAAGGAATGGATGTTCGATTTTTTTTTTTTTTTTTTGATTATGCGTGAAGAATTTGCGCACTTACAAAGAGTGGATTATGTGTCGCACTACTGGAAAATTGTTACCCCCCTTTGTCAAAAGACCTTTTCGGGTAATGACAATAAACAGTTTCAGTTTCAGTTTCAGTTTTCTTTCTCTCTGTCTGTCTGTCTGCCTCTCTTCCTCTTTCTCTTTCTCTCTCTTCTCTCTCTCTCTCTCTCTCTTCCTTGCTGTCTCTGTCTTTCTTTCTCTATGTCTCTCTATGTCTGTCTATCTTTCTCTGTCACTCTCTCTCTCTCTCTCTCTCTCTCCTCTCTCTCTCTCTCTGTCTCTCTCTCTCTCTCTCTCTCCCTGTGCCCAAAGGATACCACCTACTTTTTGGTCAGGGAGGGGAAGGGAGTTACCTACCTCAGTAACCTCCTAGACCTATGTCGACAATGGCTTCAGCTACTGGTACAATAGTAGAGCCAGCAAGTGAGACTGGTGGAAGGTAGAGGCCTGACAGAGTACAATCTCTGATCCTTCACATAGGGGAGCTGTGCACAAAGCTTACAACCCCAGTCTTGGGTAAAGGCCTCGGTATGGAAACACCAGCATAATGATAATAATGATAATGATAATAATAATAATAACAATATTGTTATAATAATAACATAATATTTTAACAATGTTAATGATAATTATAATACTAATAATAATGATAATAATTACACTTATATAGCGCAAACAATCCTTGCCAAAAGCATGCTCGTTGCACTTTAAATAAATAAAATAAACAGTGCGCGTGCACAGACACGCACGCACACACACATGTGCGCGTGCATATACACAGAGAGGATGCTGAGCTAGGGTACACTCGACCTGCTAGGCGTGTGACTCTACTATCCTCTCTCTCTCTCTTTCTCTTTCTAATATACACACACACACACACACACGAGCACATGCACACATACAGACACACACACAGATACACAGACACACACACAGACACACACACACACACACACACACACACACACACACACACACACACACACACACACACACACACACACACACACGAATGAACGAACACGAGTTCAGCTTATTGGGCGTGTGACCTTTGACCAAGTTGTCATTTTCTGTGTGTGTGTGTGTGTCTCTCTCTCTTTGTATCTCTCTCTCACACACCACAGATACGCGCGTGCGCGCGCGCACACACACACACACGCACGCACGCACGCACGCACACACACACACATACACACACACACACACACACACACACACACACACACACACACGCAGACGTGTGTGTATGTGCATGTATGTATGTTTGTATGGGATGCATGTACGTATGTAGACCAGGCGTAAAAAATATCGTCCGCATAATTAGTAATCCCTAGTAAACATTGTTTGATGTATAAGGAAATGCGCGTGTTTGCATGCTTGTGAAAGTGCATGGGGGGGGGGAGGGGGGAGATGGTTTGAAGACAGAGAGCGAGAAAATGGAAAAGAGGAAAAAGCTTGGTTAAAAGTCTAGGGAGAAATGGGACAGAATAGGGAGAGCCTGATTAGTCTTCACATTGGCTTAGAACAAATAATGACCCAGACCAAAGGACGCCACAGACAATTCCCCACGATGTCTTTTGTGGCCAGGGCTCATGGGGTTTGTCGTCAGTGGGCCATGTTGTGGTCTCCTTACTGCAGTGGGAGGGGTGGGATGGGGTTCTCCCACTCATTTGGATCCTAGACGATTACTGTTGTTAATAGGGGGATTGATAAGCAAGTCCATGGGAAATTGGATCCAAACAGGCGCTGCTACTCCACCGAAGTGTCCCAGCGGCAGTGCAGGGTCTCCTCTAGTGGCTGGTCCCCATGGCGGCTTGGCATCTCTTGACTCCATGAGCTATTTTTTTTATTGTTGTTTTTGTTTAAAGCCCAGCCGACTGTGTAGACCCATATCAGGGCTATAACCGTTTCCAAACGTATACAATACTTCAACAGGAAAGAAAAGGAAAATAAGTGCACATATCAGTGCATTCGCACGCATAATCTAAGGGTATGCCCCTGGCGTTGACCACTCCATCTAATTCATCGCACAAGGGATTTGAAAATAAACATACCTAAATACAAATTCAAGCATAGCTAATGACACAAAAACATGTAAAAACAGGCCTAGATTACCTAAAATTGCTTCCGCATATCTCATTTCCCTAGAGCCAAAAATACGCTTAATACAAACAAATGCACTTAATACATGTACCCAATTAACAATCCTAAGACAAAGTACCTAAGACTTAATCGAACACATACAGGTGAATGGACAAGCAAGGCAGAAAATGATAGGAAGAAATGACAGTAAGCAAACGAACAAAGAGAGTGACAGAAAAGAGGAAATTTCTAGTACGGAATTTCCAGAAGATGGGGATTCTATGTATGCTGATAGAGCCCCCGGCATCCCACGGGGGGAACCATGGGCTATTTGGCACTGAGAATGAATGAACTTGAGGTTGGTGTCACCGGGACTTGGACTAAACTGACCGGGTAGTGGTGTGTTAGGTTTTGTGAATGAGCGATCCGGGGTCAACGCCATTTGGGCGGGATAGAAGTTAGGACAGAAAAAGAACATCCTCGTGCTGTTTATCATCTAGTACCTCTTGTTTGGACTCTGCGCTGGGGCACTGCCGTATGCGCTCCACCTAGCAGAGATGTAACAGTAATATTTTACCCCTCAAGTGTGTGCGCGCGTCTGTGTGTGTGCGTGCAAGCACGCGCGCGCGCGTGTATGTGTATGTGTGCATGTGTGCAACTATTTTGTATGGTTTGTAGTAAATATCTGTTCAGTAAGTGGTACTTTGGGAACACTGATGTAAGTAGTTGGGCGAAAAGTTTCTGCCAGTTACGTGTCCTGTCTGTCCGTCTGAAAACAAGTTTCTGTGGACGTGTAGACGTTATCTGTGTATATTTGTTAATGTGTATGTAAATATGTTCGTTTATTTATTTCTTTGACTGTCTGTCTATTTATTCATTTATTTACATAGTGTTCTCAGGACCTGGCCGGCTGATAGGTTCATGTACAGGCTTAAGGCTTGTGCCATCGTAATTTTGGATCTTCTCTATCACATGGCACCAGTGGCGTCAGTGCTTATGGAATTCATTCTTAGCGCGGAGACGTCATCTTCAGAAACTGAAATTGAAACTTAGCGTTCTGATTTTTCTCTTTCATTTCTTTTCGACCTTTTTCCCGATGTGTAGATGCGTGTTGTTTTCGCCCGACATCGTGCAGGCGGTATGTTGTCGCCCGACATCGTGCAGGCGGTATGTTGTCGCCCGACATCGTGCAGGCGGTATGTTGTCGCCCGACATCGTGCAGGCGGTATGTTGTCGCACAGTCTGCATACTCCGTCTTCGGTGGGCGAGCATGCTGTGTTTTCGTGTTTCTGTAAGCCACCGCGCACTGATGTGACTGACAGGATAGTTAACGTGCGTGTTTGGTGTTCTGCGTGCGTAGACACACGAAGATGGTGTGGGTACTGACAGACTACACACATGATGATCTGGGGAGAGACAAAAAAATCTCCATCCTGTCCTACCAGGCGGGAGGTACCCAGGCCGGATCGAACCCATACCTTCCCACAAAGAGAGGAGAAATGAATACTGAACACTGCATAATTCTTTTGTCGCCAGGATATATGATTGGTAGTAAGCGTAGAGTACAGCCCTGTCACGCAATCTCAATCCTACATGGAACTCCTTAGCATCATGATTATCATCCTCATGGACATCATCATCATGGCATTGTGCCAGTTTCTGTGGCCATTAAGATGGCGTAGAAAACTTGGACCAAAAAAAAGGTGAGCGCGAAGGTAACCCTCCCTAAATGCAATGATCCTAAGGGGGAAAAACCTACCAGAGACATGCATTGTGTGGAGGGGCTGTAGGCAGATCTAGGCAGTGTGTGGAGGGGCTGTACACAGCTAGGCAGTGTGTGGAGGGGCTGTAGGCAGATCTAGGCAGTGTGTGGAGGGGCTGTACACAGCTA
>JAPXFY010001147.1:7500-35000 GCA_030674185.1 Monoplex corrugatus
ACCTCGCTGACAGATCCAAAGGAACAGCAGGGCTGTTACGTTTTGGTGCCAACGCGGCCGCAGGAGCTGCCGGAAAGTGACAAAGTTTGCCTTCCAACCGCCTTAGGGGTCCCACACCGGATTTACTGTCAGGGTTTACTCCCTTAGCTAGATGGCCGCGGGTAGCTCTTCAGAGCTGGCGCCCTTTGATGGATCTGATTTATGTCCACCTGGGTTTCTAGCCACCCTCCTCACCATCCTCCTGAGAGGACTGGTGGGGGTGCTGGTTTAGTCGCCAGCAATTCGACCCTGTGATAGATAGTACTGGATTCCAGGTTACCAGTAGCGGATACATCTATCCGACCTGACAGTGTATATATATATATATATATATATATATATATATATATATATATATATATATATATATATATATATCTCCTCTTTTTTACAGTCTATGTGTTTTAGCATAACGTAGTCAGTGAATAAAGTCCCCTTGAAGAAGGCGGGTGTACCGCCTAAAATTTGGGAAAATTTTACGTCTGCTTGTTGTCTTTTCTGTTCACAAGCTGCTTTATATATCTATCTATATAAGCTACGCACAAAAAGTTAAGGATCACTTGAACAAAAATTCATAACTTTCAAAATAAGAAAGCCAATGCGTTGAAGTTTGGCAAACATTTAATTCCATGCTTTAGTGATAACGATACACAATTGCCTTCAATTTCGAGCAATCGTTTGGTGTGAACATTTGATCAAAGTGGGTACGTATCGAAATTTGATTTCCCAAAGTCATTGAAATCACAAGACAGGGCATTCTGATGCTCCCAAAAGTTCAGTAATGCGTGTAACCGCCATGGCTGTTCTGGCACTCGACGCAGCGAGTCCTCATCGAGTTGACCAGGTTGGTGAAGATCCTCTGTGGAAGCGCCTGCCACTCAGCCTGCAGCATCTGGTAGAGGTGTTGGGCATCCCTGGGAGGGGGGTGGTTGCTCCTCACTTTGCGATCCAGCTCATCCCAGAGGTTCTCAATCGGGTTGAGATTGGGACTGCATGCTGGCCACTCCATTCTGTTGACTCCAGACTGCTGCAGGAAGTCGTTGACCACCCTTGCCCTGTGGGGGCGAGCGTTGTCATCCTGGTAGACAGCCGTCGGTCCCATCTGCTGCAGTGTAGGCACAGCCAACGGTCGAAGGATCTCATCCCGGTATCGGAGGCCAGTCAGGTTACCCTGTACATGATACAAGGGTGTTCTGTGGTGAAGGCTGAAGGCCCCCCAGACCATTACAGAACCTCCACCAAAGGCCACCTTTTCTTGGACAGTGGTGTCAATAAAGCGTTGCCCTGGGCGCCTCCAGACCCTCAGTCGGCCGTCGTTGTGGTTCATGGTGAAGCGTGATTCATCACTGAACAGGACCTGGGACCATTGCTGACGTGTCCACCTCACGTGATGTCTGCAGAAGGCGCGGCGTGCTGCCCTATGGGCTGGAGTTAAGCGTGGCCGTACAGCTGGGCGACGAGAACGGAGGTTAAATCCATGAAGGCGGTTCCGTATGGTCTGCTGGTTGATGTTGATGTTAGTAGCCACCCTCAGCTGCCTTCGAATGATGCTGGAAGAGGCTGTTCTTGTCTGCAGGGCTTGTCGTTCAATGAGACGATCTTCACGTGGGTTTGTCTTCTTCGGTCGACCAGATCTGCGTCTTTCATGGACCCTCCCAGTGGCTGTGAAGCGTTGAATCAGTCTGACAATGACCGAGATGGACACCTGAAGTCGCCTGGCCACTTCTCGCTTGGGAACACCATCTTGGAACCATGCAACAGCTCGTTCCCTCTCAAACTCGCTCAATTTTCGTCGTGGAGGCATTGTCAGATCAGGCCTACTATTGGTGAAATGTCTTCTTATAAAGCTAAGCAAGAGACAGCATCTCACACATAAACAGCAGTGCTTGCACGTGCATAATGGTTTTTCCATCTGGCTTGTGCAATGTGTTCAGGCAGAACGGTCCAAAACAAGGTCCTTTTTCGCAAGTTTCCGCTTTTCCGTTTGCGGCCAAGCTCAGTAGTAGAGAATCCCGTGCAATTTTCGCACTAACACATCATCGCCCACTTACAGCTGAACAAGAATTCATGACAATTTGGCTGGACTGAGAAATAAATAACAGTAGCGAACTGAGTTTATTACGCACCTGTTTTCTCATAGTGATCCTTAACTTTTTGTGCGTAGCTTATATATATATGCGTGAATAGATATCGATATGCAGTTGCCGGACAGGTAGCGACACATAATTGCAGGAAACGTCTAAAATAACTTGCTTGTGTCAAAACTAAGGATTTAGGACAGACCGAGATTAACATGTATATTGGCCCTAATTCAGAAGAAGCCACACACTTAAGATCAGACTGTGTCAGAATCATGAAACAGGCCAAACTACCGAAATCCAACTTAACACCGGACCAAAGACGGGCTCTGGCGGATTTAAAGAACGAACACGCCACGATGATCCTACCAGCTGACAAAGGTCGTGCCACAGTCATCATGCCTAGACCCATGTACTATGAGAAGGCAAGCAAACTTCTGGAAGATACTACAACATATGAACGCCTCAAGAAAGATCCTACTTCCAAGTTTTCCACAGGAAATTATACCCAACTGTGTCCGACGTCCCCAAGTTCTATGGTCTACCCAAAGTCCACAAGAAAGAAGTCCCCCTCCGTCCCATAGTCGCATCCAGAGGTTCCATCATGTATGAGACGGCTAGATTTGTGGCGGACATCCTATCACCTCTCGTAGGACACACAGATCATCACATCCACAACAGTGCTGACCTAGTGGAAAAACTGAGTAACTACACCCTCGCTCATGATGAACTCCTTGTGTCATATGATGTCTCTGCCCTATTTACCAGCGTACCAGTGAAAGAAAGCATAGAGATCATACGCCGAAGGTTACAAAACGACCAAACCCTCCACCAACGTACATCTCTCACAGTGGACGACGTATGTGAACTCTTGTCCTGCTGCCTCACCACCACCTACTTCACCTTCCAAGGTGAATTCTACCAACAAAAAGAAGGAGCAGCCATGGGCTCCCCAGTAAGCCCAATAGTAGCCAACCTGTTCATGGAGGATTTTGAAGAGAAAGCATTGGCTTCTTTCCACTCCCCACCACGATACTGGGGGCGCTACGTAGACGACACCATGACTATCCTCCCCCAGCAACTGGTCGAACAGTTCACAGAACATCTGAACAACCAACACCCAGCCATCAAATTCACGAGGGAAGTGGAACAGAACAACTCCATAGCCATGCTGGACACCCTCATCACCAGAACTGATGGCATTCTATCCTTCTCGGTCTACCGTAAACCAACTCATACGGACCAATATTTACAGTTCGACAGCCACCAGCCCCTTGAACACAAACTGGGAGTGATTCGAACCCTTACCCACAGAGCTAACACCATATGCAGTACCCAAGAGGCAAAAGACAAGGAGACAAACCACCTGAAAAAAGTGCTCACCATCTCGGGCTACAAAAAGTGGGCCTGGAACAGCCCGGGAGGCAGGAAATCCAACACCGCATCCCAACAGCCAGTGAAACAACACCAGCGCAAGGGACACATCACCATCCCATACGTAGGAGGTGTGAGTGACGCTCTGTCTAGAAAGATCAGAAAACTGGGGGTGGCTGTACATTCCAAACCTTCCAACACCATACGCAGCCAGCTGGTCACCCCCAAGGACAAAACCAGCAAACTCGACAAAGCTGGCATTATATACAGAATAGACTGCCAGGACTGTAACCAACATTATGTCGGTGAAACTGAACGCCCCCTTCAGAAGAGACTAACAGAACACAAGAGGGACTCTTCTCGAGTAGGAGCTCACCTACACGCCGAAAAACATCAATTCAGTGCGGACAATGTCAACATCCTGGACAGAGAAAAAAAATAAGTGGTTCCAGCGAGGAGTCAAGGAGGCCATCTACATCGCAGCCACCAACCCCCCGCTCAACAGGGACCGGGGCCGTTACACCCTGCCCCCGGTGTACCATTCTCTGATTCGATCTCGTGAACTGGGTTCATCCCATGTTCGCGAGATCTGAGTAGAGATTCACGCAGACAGCATTAGAGCGCTGACGAAGATGGCGAGAACGCCATCGAAAGCTACGGAACTGTGAGTAGCGATTTTTACACTGTTGGGAGACCTTGTTCTTCAAAATTGGTAGCATTATAACATGTTTTTGTTTGCTGCTTTTTCTCTTTATCATTACTATCATTATTATAATAGTAATAACGATGAAATAATAATAATGATAATAATAATGGTAATGATGATATTGTTCTATGTGTCTTGAAAAAAATGAGAATGTCAAAACTATTCACAAATCTATATAATTATGTATATTGAAAATGCCAGGAAATATCTCCTGCTCCTCATAGTGTCCAATCAAAGGTACGCAAATTTCGACTTCCTGTTAATTAAGTCGGATATGTAGTACGTATCAGTATAACAAAAATTCATTTTTTATATAACATTGTTAATCGTTTATGAACTGTAAGTTCTACGTTCACTCTGAATACGAGTGGGCGTTTACGTGTATGGTCTGTTACTGTTTTCATCTTTCCACTCCCGCACCCTATACACCAGCCGCCAAAACTTGACCCTTTGACTTTGTCAACCGACAGGACAGGGAGAGGGATTGCCAGGTGACAGTGTTTGCTGTGTTGTCATGGCTGACAGTGCGGGATGCTGACTGACACAGTGACACAGTCAATGGTTTATCCCACAACTCAGGCAGCCGTACTCCATTTTCCGGAATGATGGACGCTTGGTGTTTTCGTGCACAGTCATACTTCGTTTTCAGGGGTGTGCGCGCTAGGTGTTTCCGTGTTTCCGTGTTTCCGTGTTTCCGTGTTTCCGTGTTTCCATGTTTCCGTGTTTCCGTGTTTCCATGCGCCACTGGACCTGGACATGGCTAACACAATATGTAAGGTGTTGTAAATGATGTTGTGCGTACTTATACAACATGAGCAGTGTTCAGGGACTTGCAGGTTTGTACACATATTCACCTGGAATTGAATTGATCGGACCACCCCTCACCCCACCCATCTCACCCCCACCCCCAAAAAAGAAAAACAAACAAACAAAAAAGAACACAAGAACAAACAAACAAAAACAACAACAACAACAGCAACGACGACGACAACAACAAACAAACAAACAAGCAAACAAACAAGAACACAAAGCCAAAAAAACAATTCTACTCTTGACTAAGTAGGCAGGGGTTACCTTAGCAGGCTCAAACCCCAATCATCCGACAGGAAGCCTGCCGTGTGACCCACTTGGCCATCACGCCGGTAGACAGGCTGATTGATGTTTATATATGATTGATGTTTATATCTGATTGATGTTTATATCTGACAGTGGGTGTGGCTGATTGATGTTTATATCTGATTGATGTTTATATCTGATTGATGTTTATATCTGACAGTGAGTGTGGCTGATTGATGTTTATATCTGATTGATGTTTATATCTGATTAATGTTTATATCTGACAGTGAGTGTGGCTGATTGATGTTTATATCTGATTGATGTTTATATCTGACAGTGGGTGTGGCTGATTGATGTTTATATCTGACAGTGGGTGTGGCTGATTGATGTTTATATCTGACAGTGGGTGTGGCTGATTGATGTTTATATCTGACAGTGAGTGTGGCTGATTGATGTTTATATCTGATTGATGTTTATATCTGACAGTGGGTGTGGCTGATTGATGTTTATATCTGATTGATGTTTATATCTGACAGGGAGTGTGTCTGATTGGTGTTTATATCTGACAGTGGGTGTGGCTGATTGATGTTTATATCTGACAGTGGGTGTGGCTGATTGATGTTTATATCTGACAGTGAGTGTGGCTGATTGGTGTTTATATCTGACTGTGGGTGTGGCTGATTGGTGTTTATATCTGACAGTGGGTGTGGCTGATTGATGTTTATATCTGACAGTGGGTGTTGCTGATTAATGTTTATATCTGACAGTGGGTGTGGCTGATTGATGTTTATATCTGACAGTGGGTGTGGCTGATTGATGTTTATATCTGACAGTGGGTGTGGCTGATTGATGTTTATATCTGAGAGTGAGTGTGGCTGATTGATGTTTATATCTGACAGTGGGTGTGGCTGATTGATGTTTATATCTGACAGTGGGTGTGGCTGATTGATGTTTATATCTGACAGTGAGTGTGGCTGATTGATGTTTATATCTGATTGGTGTTTATATTTGACAATGAGTGTGGCTGATTGATGTTTATATCTGACAGTGAGTGTGGCTGATTGGTGTTTATATCTGACAGTGAGTGTGGCTGATTGATGTTTATATCTGACAGTGGGTGTGGCTGATTGATGTTTATATCTGACAGTGAATGTGGCTGATTGATGTTTATATCTGATTGGTGTTTATATCTGACAGTGGGTGTGGCTGATTGATGTTTATATCTGACAGTGGGTGTGGCTGATTGATGTTTATATCTGACAGTGGGTGTGGCTGATTGATGTTTATATCTGATTGGTGTTTATATCTGACAGTGGGTGTGGCTGATTGATGTTTATATCTGACAGTGAGTGTGGCTGATTGATGTTTATATCTGACAGTGAGTGTGGCTGATTGATGTTTATATCTGACAGTGGGTGTGGCTGATTGATGTTTATATCTGACAGTGAGTGTGGCTGATTGATGTTTATATCTGACAGTGAGTGTGGCTGATTGATGTTTATATCTGACAGTGAGTGTGGCTGATTGACGTTTATATCTGACAGTGAGTGTGGCTGATTGATGTTTATATCTGACAGTGGGTGTGGCTGATTAATGTTTATATCTGACAGTGGGTGTGGCTGATTAATGTTTATATCTGACAGTGGGTGTGGCTGATTGATGTTTATATCTGACAGTGGGTGTGGCTGATTAATGTTTATATCTGACAGTGGGTGTGGCTGATTAATGTTTATATCTGACAGTGGGTGTGGCTGATTGATGTTTATATCTGACAGTGAGTGTGGCTGATTAATGTTTATATCTGACAGTGGGTGTGGCTGATTAATGTTTATATCTGATTGATGTTTATATCTGATTAATGTTTATATCTGATTAATGTTTATATCTGATTGATGTTTATATCTGATTGATGTTTATATCTGATTAATGTTTATATCTGATTCAGGTTTATATCTGATTAATGTTTATATCTGATTGATGTTTATATCTGATAGAGGTTTATATCTGATTAATGTTTATATCTGATTGATGTTTATATCTGAATAATGTTTATATCTGACAGTGTGTGTGGCTGATTGATGTTTATATCTGACAGTGGGTGTGGCTGATTGATGTTTATATCTGACAGTGGGTGTGGCTGATTGATGTTTATATCTGACAGTGGGTGTGGCTGATTGATGTTTATATCTGACAGTGGGTGTGGCTGATTGATGTTTATATCTGACAGTGAGTGTGGCTGATTGATGTTTATATCTGACAGTGGGTGTGGCTGATTAATGTTTATATCTGACAGTGGGTGTGGGTGTGGCTGATTGATGTTTATATCTGACAGTGGGTGTGGCTGATTAATGTTTATATCTGACAGTGGGTGTGGCTGATTGATGTTTATATCTGACAGTGGGTGTGGCTGATTGATGTTTATATCTGACAGTGGGTGTGGCTGATTGATGTTTATATCTGACAGTGGGTGTGGCTGATTGATGTTTATATCTGACAGTGGGTGTGGCTGATTGGTGTTTATATCTGACAGTGGGTGTGGCTGATTGGTGTTTATATCTGACAGTGGGTGTGGCTGATTGATGTTTATATCTGACAGTGGGTGTGGCTGATTACTGTTTATATCTGACAGTGGGTGTGGCTGATTGATGTTTATATCTGACAGTGGGTGTGGCTGATTGGTGTTTATATCTGATTGATGTTTATATCTGACTGTGGGTGTGGCTGATTAATGTTTTTATCTGATTGATGTTTATATCTGACTGTGGGTGTGGCTGATTGATGTTTATATCTGACAGTGGGTGTGGCTGATTGATGTTTATATCTGACAGTGGGTGTGGCTGATTGATGTTTATATCTGACAGTGGGTGTGGCTGATTGATGTTTATATCTGACAGTGAGTGTGGCTGATTGATGTTTATATCTGACAGTGGGTGTGGCTGATTGATGTTTATATCTGACAGTGGGTGTGGCTGATTGATGTTTATATCTGACAGTGGGTGTGGCTGATTGATGTTTATATCTGACAGTGGGTGTGGCTGATTGATGTTTATATCTGACAGTGGGTGTGGCTGATTGGTGTTTATATCTGACAGTGGGTGTGGCTGATTGATGTTTATATCTGACAGTGGGTGTGGCTGATTGGTGTTTATATCCGACAGTGGTGTGGCTGATTGATGTTTATATCCGACAGTGGGTGTGGGTGAGGCTGATTGATGTTTATATCTGACAGTGGGTGTGGTGTGCTGATTGGTGTTTATATCTGACAGTGGGTGGGTGTTGCTGATTGATGTTTATATCTGACAGTGGTGTGTGGTGATTGGTGTTTATATCGACAGTGGTGTGGCTGATTGGTGTTTATATCCGACAGTGGGTGGGTGTGGCTGATTGGTGTTTATATCTGACAGTGGGTGTGGGTGTGGCTGATTAATGTTTATATCTGACAGTGGGTGTGGCTGATTGATGTTTATATCTGACAGTGGGTGTGGCTGATTGATGTTTATATCTGACAGTGAGTGTGGCTGATTGATGTGTATATCTGACAGTGGGTGTGGCTGATTGATATTTATATCTGACAGTGGGTGTGGCTGATTGTGTTTATATCGACAGGGGTGTGGTGTGGCTGATTGGTGTTTATATCTGACAGTGGGTGTGGTCTGGCTGATTAATGTTTATATCTGACAGTGGGTGTGGTGATGATGTTTATATTGACAGTGGTGTGGGTCTGGCTGATTAATGTTTATATCTGACAGTGGGTGTGGGTGTGGCTGATTAATGTTTATATCTGACAGTGAGTGTGGGTGTGGCTGATTGATGTTTATATCTGTCAGTGGGTCTGGCTGATTAATGTTTATATCTGACAGTGGTGTGGCTGATTGATGTTTATATCTGACAGTGGGTGTGGCTGATTGATGTTTATATCTGACAGTGGGTGTGGCTGATTAATGTTTATATCCGACAGTGGTTGGCTGATTGGTGTTTATATCTGACAGTGGATGTGGCTGATTGTGTTTATATCTGACAGTGGTGTGGCTGATTGATGTTTATATCTGACAGTGGTTGTGGCTGATTGATGTTTATATCTGACAGTGGGTGTGGCTGATTGATGTTTATATCTGACAGGGGTGTGGCTGATTGATGTTTATATCTGACAGTGGATGTGGCTGATTGATGTTTATATCTGACAGTGGGTGTGGCTGATTGATGTTTATATCTGACATGGTGTGGCTGATTGGTGTTTATATCTGACAGTGGTGTGGTGAGGCTGATTGATGTTTATATCTGACAGTGGTGTGGCTGATTGTGTTTATATCTGACAGTGAGTATGGCTGATTGTGTTTATATCTGACAGTGGGGGCTGATTGTGTTTATATCTGACAGTGGATGTGGTGATTGATGTTTATATCTGACAGTGGGTGTGGCTGATTGTGTTTATATCCGACAGTGGGTGTGGTGAGCTGATTGATGTTTATATCTGACAGGGGTGGGTGTGCTGATTGATGTTTATATCTGACAGTGGTGTGGCTGATTGATGTTTATATCTGACAGTGGGTGGTTGGCTGATTGATGTTTATATCTGACAGTGGGTGTGGCTGATTGATGTTTATATCCGACAGTGGGTGGTGGCTGATTGATGTTTTTATCTGACAGTGGGGTGTGTGGCTGATTGGTGTTTATATCTGACAGTGGAGTGTGGCTGATTGATGTTTATATCTGACAGTGGGTGTGTGGCTGATTGATGTTTATATCTGACAGTGGGTGTGGGCTGATTGATGTTTATATCTGACAGTGAGTGTGGCTGATTGGTGTTTATATCTGACAGTGGAGTGTGGGCTGATTGTGGTTTATATCTGACAGTGGGTGTGGCTGATTGATGTTTATATCTGACAGTGGTGTGTGGCTGATTGATGTTTATATCTGACAGTGAGTGTGGCTGATTGTGTTTATATCTGACAGTGGGTGACAGTGGGTGTGCTGTGATGTTTATATCTGACAGTAAGGTGTGGCTGATTGATGTTTATATCTGACAGTGAGTATGGCTGATTGGTGTTTATATCGACAGTGTGGGTGTTGCTGATTGTGTTTATATCTGACATGGTGGTGGGTGATTATGTTTATATCTGACAGTGGGTGTGGCTGATTGATGTTTATATCCGACAGTGGGTGTGGCTGATTGATGTTTATATCCGACAGTGGGTGTGGTGAGCTGATTGATGTTTATATCTGACAGTGGGTGTGGGTGTGGCTGATTGGTGTTTATATCTGACAGTGGGTGTGGGTGTGTTGCTGATTGATGTTTATATCTGACAGTGGGTGTGGGTGTCGCTGATTGGTGTTTATATCCGACAGTGGTGTGGCTGATTGGTGTTTATATCCGACAGTGGGTGTGGGTGTGGCTGATTGATGTTTATATCTGACAGTGGGTGTGGGTGTGGCTGATTAATGTTTATATCTGACAGTGGGTGTGGCTGATTGATGTTTATATCTGACAGTGGGTTGGGTGTGGCTGATTGATGTTTATATCTGACAGTGGGTGTGGGCCGATTGATGTTTATATCTGATGTGTGTTGGGTGTGGCTGATTGATGTTTTATCTGACAGTGGGTGTGGCTGATTGATGTTTATATCTGACAGTGGGTGTGGGTGTGGCTGATTGGTGTTTATATCTGACAGTGGGTGTGGGTGATTCATGTTTATATCTGGCAGTGGGTGTGGACTGATTGATGTTTATATCTGATAGTGTGTGTGGTGTGGCTGATTGATGTTTATATCTGACAGTGGGTGTGACTGATTGGTGTTTATATCTGACAGTGGGTGTGGGTGATTCATGTTTATATCTGGCAGTGGGTGTGGCCGATTGATGTTTTATATCTGATAGTGTGTGTGGGTGTGGCTGATTGATGTTTATATCTGACAGTGGGTGTTGGGTGATTCATGTTTTTATCTGACAGTGGGTGTGACTGATTGACGTTTATATCTGACAGTGGGGGTGGGATGGGTGTGTGGGGGACTGTGATGAAGGGGGTGAACACAACATGTGAACAGGGTGAACACAACGTGTGAACAAAGTCAGCTTTCCTCACTCGTGTAGGAATGGGTCTTGAACACATTAGGACAACAGTGGGCCAGGTACTATTCTCCTTGACACATTCTAAAAACAGAATTCGTTTCAGTTTTTTACAGTTTTTTTTCTTTTAACCCTTTACATCCCTCACCACATCCACCAACTCATCATCATCATCAGGTGCCCTGCCGAATGGCGTTGGCGATCATGGACTTCCATCTGTCTCTATCTCTTGTTGCCCCAAGCATCTCCTCCACCGTCCTAGTCTTCAGCCACCTGCAAGTCTGTCTAGCATTTTCTCTCGGGTCTACCTGTGCTCTCTTTCCCTCCAGCTTTCCCGTTGTGACCAGATGCTCCAAATCCCCCTTCCTCATAAAATGGCCTATAAATGTTGCCTGTCTTTTCCTAATCTTCCTTATGAATGATTTACTTGTGTCTGCCTCCATCAAGAATGTCTCGTTTGTTTTCTTTGCCGTCCATGGAACTCTCAACATTCTTCTTAGAAACAACATCTCGGCGCCTCAATCTTGTTCTGGCTTTGCTTGTTGACTGTCCACGCCTCGCATCCGTACAACAGTATTGGTTCTATATAACATTCACGAACTCTCTTCCTGATGTTAATTGATAGGCATTTGTTGGTAAGAATGCTTGTTATCATTTTGAATGCTGTTTTGGCTTGGCCGATTCTGCCAGTTATTTCTGATATGCATCAGCCGTCTGATGAAATGATCGTTCCCAGGTATTTAAACTTATTAACCTGTGTCAAGGTTGTGCCATTTGCTGTTATTTTGCAGAGGGGATATCATGATTTTTACTGATCACCATGACTTCAGTCTTCCTGCTGTTTAGTTCCAACCCTTACCTTTGCTTTCTATTTCTAGTATATTCGCAAGGTTTTGTAGGTCCCTTTCATTTTCTGCAATTAGCATGGTGTCAACTGCGTATCGAATGTTGTTTATTATTTTCCCTCCAACCTTTAATCCAGGGTCTTCTTCTAGGTTTCTCATGATGTTTTCGCTGTACAGTGAAAACAGATCTGGTGACAAAACACAACCCTGTCTGACTCCTCTTTTGATGTTTTGGAAAGAGCTTATATTGTTTTCTATTCTCATCGCAGCTGTTTGTTCCCAATACATATTTCTAATTATTCGTAGATCTTTTCCATCAACACTGAGTCTCTCCAGTTGGTTGATCAGTTCTTCCTGTCTTACCCGATCGAAAGCCTTGGTATAGTCAAAAAAGCATAAATACAAATCCTTATTCATCTCAATTGACCTCTCTATGATAGTTCTTAGATGTATATGACATTAATAGTTCCTTTCCCTTCCACAAATCCACGCTGTTCTTCTGCTATTTCTCTTTTGATTCTATTTCTTGTCCTCATCATGATTATTCTTAACAGATTTTTGTCACATGACTCATCAAACTGATTGTGCGATGGAGTTCGCATTCTATAGCCCCTGTCTTCTTTGGAAGTGCAATGAAAATTGATTTTGACATATCTTTGGGGATTTTTCCAGTGTCATAAATTTCATTTAGGAGGACTGTTATTTTTTCTATGCCAAATTCCTCCAGGGCTTCAATCATCTCTGTAGTAATGTTGTCTGCAAAAAATTAACCCTTCGTCTCTCTCACCCTATCTACCAGCTTCCTGTAGAAAACTGCTGGACAGTGTGAGGAGTCGAAAGGTTAAGGTTTTGCTTTGCTAGCATGGTTGACAATGGAGGATGCTGGTGGACAGGGTGCGGTAGTCAAAGGGTTAAACATATTTGTTTTAAAAACCTTGCTTTATAAGCAACTAATACAGACAAATGCTTACACAAAACAGCAGTCATACCGTAGGAAACATTCCAAATGATGTGACCCATCCATAACCATGCTTAAAATACAAGTAGGCCTATATACGTCAAGCTTCATTAACAATAAAAAAAAAATGTACATGTACACACATCATGAAAACAAAACAAACAAAAAGAAATTTGTTAACACACATGGGTAATTTACAAGATCCAAAACAAGTGTGACTATCCATGAAGACATGGGCATTCCATTTGGTCCCCTTCTTACCCACTGGACGAGGCGGCAGGGAATTTTTAGTCCTGTTTTTATTATCCATTGTTTGGTGTTTGTGGTCTGTTTGTGACCGTCCGTTCGCGCTTGACAAAGGCCGGTTGGCCGAAAATTTGCGCTTGTTTTGTCTTGTTTTGTTGGATACGCGCTTGCATTGGTTTTCTTGTTCTTCTGGTTCCTTACACATGGGTAATTTTAAGAAATCACACTTGCTATCATGTGTCATTACGTACACTGAAATATGTGTGTATGATAAACTGAATAAAGAATTCAAGTTTTCTTTGATTGTTATTATTGTAAACATATCAACCATTTAGTTTTAGAGGTGAATTACTTACAAGTTCCACGTCAGTTTTGCATTACATTTTTCTATTTAATTTTTTTTGTGGCAAGATATTTTATGAGGTTACGTTTGACTGAGTCTTTTCAGATTTGCATATATATATATATATTATATATATATATGTGTGTGTTGTGTGTGTGTGTGTGTGTGTGTGTGTGTGTGCGTGCGTGCGTGCGTGCGTGTGGGGTGTGTGTGTGTGTGTGTGTGTGTGTGTGTGTGTGTGTGTTGTGTGTGTGTGTGTGTACATTTTTCCCAAGAAAGAGAAATAAATGAAGCACGGAATCTGTGTGCATACCAGATAATACTGTTTTCAACATTGTAGCGTTCTCGAGAAAACCCTCAAACAATTCGGATACTTACAAGACTACTACAAGATCAAAGAATGTTAACACTTGGAAGACTTCGAAGAGAACAAACAATTTTAAATCCAAAACAAGTGTGACTGTCCGCATTCAAGCAAACAGGAACCAGAAAGAAAAAAAAAACGAAAAAAAGAATAAGAACGTATATTTAATACAACAAAACAAGACAGGCGCAAATTTTCGACCAAGTGATCTTTGTAAAAGCGTAAGATCACAAACAAAACAAACACCAGATACAAAATTAGGAGGAAAAAAAGAAACAAACAATTTTAAGGCTTAGAAGGCTTCTACGAGACAGAGTGATGTTGAACACCTGTTGAACGGCTGGACTGGTCCACTACTAATAATAGCTTATGAAATGAGTTTTGATTAGACACACCGCTAGGCACAGCGTTTTTGTAACTACCACCAAATTTGTCAATATCTTTCAGTAGCTATTTTTACGTTGTTCATCAGCCTGGGCGTTCTTGTTGTTATTGTTGTTTTTTTCTCTTCTTCTTTTTTTTTTAATTCTTAGAACTGAAGTGATGGGCGATAGGTTTGTGAAAGCTTAGCAGACAGAGACGATGGGAAATTTAGCATTCATGCACACAGTACGGTGTGACCGAAACCATGAGTCACAGATATACTGAGACTTCGAACAGTCCACAGTTTGTTCAAGAAGGGATTTGTCACATTTCGTAATAGTCCATAGTTTGTTCAAGAAGGGATTTGTCACATTTCGTAACAGTCCATAGTTTGTTCAAGAAGGGATTTGTCACATTTCGTAACAGTCCACAGTTTTTTCAAGAAGGGATTTGTCACATTTCGTAATAGTCCATAGTTTGTTCAAGAAGGGATTTGTCACATTTCGTAACAGTCCATAGTTTGTTCAAGAAGGGATTTGTCACATTTCGTAATAGCCCATAGTTTGTTTGAGAAGGGATTTGTCACATTTCGTATAGTCCACAGTTTGTTCAAGAAGGGATTTGTCACATTTCGTATAGTCCACAGTTTGTTCAAGAAGGGATTTGTCACATTTCCCAATAGTCCATAGTTTGTTCAAGAAGGGATTTGTCACATTCCCAATAGTCCATAGTTTTTTCGAGAAGGGATTTGCCACATTTCGTAATAGTCCAGTTTGTTCAAGAAGGGATTTGTCACATTTCCCAATAGTCCCATAGTTTGTTCAAGAAGGGATTTGTCACATTTCCCAATAGTCCACAGTTTGTTCAAGAAGGGATTTGTCACATTTCGTAATAGTCCATAGTTTGTTTGAGAAGGGATTTGTGACATTTCCCATAGTCCATAGTTTGTTCAAGAAGGGATTTGTCACATTTCCCAATAGTCCACAGTTTGTTCAAGAAGGGATTTGTCACATTTCCCAATAGTCCACAGTTTGTTCGAGAAGGGATTTGTCACATTTCGTAATAGTCCATAGTTTGTTCAAGAAGGGATTTGTCACATTTCCCAATAGTCCATAGTTTGTTCAAGAAGGGATTTGTCACATTTCCCAATAGTCCATAGTTTGTTCGAGAAGGGATTTGTCACAGTCGGACTATTCCATATGCTCTCCACCCTAAGCTGACAATAATCATCTGGTAGACTTCTTGAGCCTGTGAACAATTCTGCTATGTCTGGCAAAGTCTTCAAACAGGCAGATGGGGGAGGATGTAGGGGGTATAGGGGGTGTAGGGGTATAGGGGGTGTAGGGTGTAGGGGTATAGGGGGCGTAGGGGGTGTAGGGGTGTAGGGGGTATACAGTGAGAGGACGTTAAAAAGAAAAGAACGAACGAACGAAGAAAATCACCTCCCTTTCCCCACCACCACCCCCTCCCTCACACTCTTTAATGCACGCTCCCAGATTATGAAGTGAAGTGTAAACTAACACTCGTGAGAGAGAGAGAGAGAGAGAGAGAGAGGAGAGAGAGAGAGAGAGAGAAAGAGAGAGAGAGAAACAGAGAGAGAGAGAGAGAGAAACAGAGAGACAGACAGACAGACAGACACAGAGAGACACAGAGAGAGAGACAGAGAGAGAGACAGAGATAGAGAGAGAGAGAGTGAGAGGAGTGAAGAGAGTGAGAGAGAGAGTGAGAGAAAAAGTCAGAGAGGGAGAGAGAGAGAGTGAGTGAGAGAAAGAGAGTGAGTGAGAGAGAGTGAGAGTGAGAGAGAGACAGAGAGACAGAGAGAGACACAGAGAGAGAGAGACAGAGAGAGAGAGAGAGAGAGAGAGAGAAGAGAGAGAGAGAGAGAGAGAGAGAGAGGAAACAGTTGTCATTCATTCACACCAGCTTAAAGTCTTTGTCACTAACAAGTCCAGGCCGAAAAAACACACACTGTAATTGTCTTTCCTCAACGGTCCAGTGAAGATTGCAATTCTTCTGATCCTCCCTGGTCTGTTGAAACCAAAACAAAACAAAACAAAACAAAACAAAACAAAACACGTCAGATGATCGTGTTATTCTATTGTTTTACATTCTTCTGATAATAATAATAACAACAACAACAACATTAGTAATCATAATAATAACAATAACCTAACAACAACAACAACAATGATAATAATAATAATGATAATAATAATAATAATAATAATAATAATAATAATAATAATAATAATAATAACAATAATAACGAGAACGATAACAACAGCAGTGGTGTGTTGTGGTGTGTTGTATTGTGTTGTATTGTGTTGTGGTGTGTTTGTATTGTGGTGTGTTGTATTGTGTTGTGGGTGTGTTTGGTGTGTTGTGGTGTGTTGTATTGTGTTGTGGTGTATTGTGGTGTGTTGTATTGTGTTGTGGTGTGTTATGATGTGGTGTGGTGTGTTGTATTGTGTTGTGGTGTGTTGTGGTGTGTTTGTGGTGTGTTGTGATGTATTGGTGTGTTGTATTGTGGTGTGTTGTATTGTATTGTGGTGTGTTGTGGTGTGTTGTGGTGTGTTGTGGTGTGTTGTGGTGTGTTGTGTTGTGTTGTGGTGTGTTGTGGTGTGTTTGTATTGTGTTGTGGTGTGTTGTGGTGTGTTGTGGTGTGTTGTATTGTATTGTGGTGTGGTGTGGTGTGTTGTGGTGTGTTGTATTGTGTTGTGGTGTATTGTGGTGTGTGTA
Source organism: Monoplex corrugatus (assembly GCA_030674185.1). Taxonomy (NCBI): domain Eukaryota; kingdom Metazoa; phylum Mollusca; class Gastropoda; order Littorinimorpha; family Ranellidae; genus Monoplex; species Monoplex corrugatus. The sequence goes on from JAPXFY010001147.1 coordinate 24,675, forward strand.
TTGTGTTGTGGTGTGTTATGATGTGGTGTGGTGTGTTGTATTGTGTTGTATTGTGTTGTGGTGTGTTGTGGTGTGTTGTGATGTATTGTGGTGTGTTGTATTTGTGTTGTATTGTGTTGTGGTGTGTGTGGTGTGTTTGTATTGTGTTGTGGTGTGTTGTGGTGTGTTTGTGTTGTGTGTGGTGTGTTGTGGTGTTGTTGTTATTGTGTTGTGGTGTGTTGTGGTGTGTTGTATTGTGTTGTGGTGTGTTGTATTGGTTGTATTGTGTTGTGGTGGGTTTGTGATTTTGTTGTATTTGTTTGTGGTGTGGTTGTGGTGTGTTGGTGATGTATTGTGGTATGTTGGTATTGTGTTGTATTGTGTTGTGGTGTGGTTGAGGTGTGTTGTATTGTGTTGTGGTGTGTGTGTGGTGTGTTGTTTGTGGTTGTGGGTGTGTTGTGGTGTGTTGTGGTGTGTTGTAGGTTGTATTGTGGTGTGGTTGTGGTGTGGTTTTGTGGTGTGTTGTTGTGTTGTGGTGTGTTTGGGTTGTTTGTGGTGTGTTGTGGTGTGGTGTGGTGTGTTGTGGGGTGTTGTTGTGTTGTGGGGTGTTGTGGGTGTTGTGGTGTGTTTGGGTGTGTGGTATGTGGGGTGGTGGGTTGTGGGTGTTGTGGGTGTGTTGGGTGTGTTGTTTGTGTGGGGTATGTGGGGGGTTGTTTGTGTTGTGGTGTGTTGTGGGGTGTTGTGGGTTTGATTGTGTTGTGGTGTTTGGTGTGGGTGTTGTGGTGTGTTGTGGTGTGTTTATTGTGTTGTGGTGGTGTAGGTGGGTGTGTGTATTGTTTGTGGGTGTTGTGGGGGTGGTGTTGTGGGTGTTGTAGTGTTTGTGGTGGTTGGTTTGGTTGTGGTGTGTTGTGGTGGTTGTGGTGGTGGGTGATTGTGGGGTGGTGTATTGTTTGTGGGTGGGTGGGTTGTGGGGTTTGGGGTGGTGTGGGGGGGGGTGGGGTTTGGTTGGGTGTGTTGTGGTTATTTGGGTGTTGTGGTGTGTTGTGGTGTGTTGTTGTGTTGTGGGGTGGGGTGTTTGTGTTGTGGGTGGGGGTGGTTGGGGGGGTTTGGGGGTTGGGTTGTGTTGGTTGGTTGTGGGTTGTGTTGTGGGTGGGGGGGGGTGGGGGTGGTGGGGGGGGTTGGTGTGTGGTGTGTTGGGTGTGTATTGGTGTGGTGGTGGGGTGGGGGGGGGGGTTGTGGTGGGGGGGGGGGTTGGTTGTGTTGTGGGTGGGGTGGGGGGGGTGGGGGGGGGTGGTGGGTTGGGGTTGTGGGGGGGTTGGGGAGGTTTGGGTGGGTTGTTGGGGTGTTGGGGTTGGGGTTTGGGGGGTGGGGGGGGGGTGGGTGATTGGGTGATGTGTTTTGTTGTGTGGGTGTTGGGGGTGTGGGGGGGTTGGGGGGGGGGGGGTGGTGGGGGGTTGGATTGGGTGGGGGTGGGGTGTTGTGGGTGGGGGGGATTGTGGTGGGGTGGGGGTGGTGGGGGGGTGGTGTGGGGTGGGTGTTGGGGGTTGGGGGGGGGGGGTGGGGGGGGGTGGGGGGGGGGGGGGTGGGGGGGGTGGGGGGTGGGGGTGGGGTTGTGGGGGGGGGGGGAGTGGGGGTGTGGGGGGGGTGGGGTGGTGTGGTTGTTGTTTGGGGGTGTGTTGGGGTTGTGGGGTGTTTGTGGGGGGGTGGGTGGGTGGGGGGGTGGGTGGGGGGGTGGTGTGGGGGTGGTGGTGGGGGGGTGGTGGGATGGGGGGGTGGGGTGGTGTGTTGTTTGGTGGGGTGTGGGGGGTGGGGTGGGGTTTTGGGTGGGGGTTGTGGGTGTGGGTGTGGGGTGGTTGTGGTGGTGGGGTGGGGGGGGGGGGTGGGGGGGGGTGGGGGGGGGGTTGTGGGGGTGTTGGGGGGAGGGTGGGGGGGGGGGGGGGGGGGGGGGGGGGTGTGGGGGGGGGTGGGGGGGGTGGGGTGTGGGGGGGGGGGGGTGGGGTTTTGGGTGGGGGGGGGGGGGTGGGGGGTTGTTGGGGGGGGTTGGGGGGTGGGTGGTGGGGGTGGGGGGTTGGGGGGTGGGGTTGGGGGGGTGGGTGTGGGGTTGGGGGGGGGTGGGTGGGGTGGTGTTGGGGGGGGTTGTGGTGTGTTTGTTTGGTGTGGGTGGGGGTGTTGGGGTGGGTGGGGGTTGTTTGGGGGGGTGGGGGTGTTTTTTGTGGTGGTTGGGGTGGGTGGTTTGGTGTTTTGGGTGGTTGTTTGGTGGTTTGGGGGGGGGGGTGTTTGGGGGGGGGTGGGTGGGGGGTGTGGGGGGTGGTGGGGGGGTGGGGTTTGGGTGGTTTGTGGTGTGGTGGGGGGTGGTTGTGTTGTGGTGTGTTGTGGTGTTGGTTGTGGTGTGTTGTGGTGTGTTGTGGTGTGTTGTGGTGTGTTGTGGTGTGGTGTGTTGTGTTTGTTGTGTTTGTGTTGGTGGTGTGGTGTGGGGGTGTTGTGGTGTGGTTGTGGGGGGTGGTGTGTTGTGTTGTGTTGTGGTGTGGTGGTGGTGGGTGTGGGGTGTTGTGGTGTGTTGTGGTGTGTTGTAGGTGTGTTGTGGTGTGTTGTGGTGTGTTGTGGTTGGTGTTGTGGTGTGTTGTGGTGTGTTGTGATTGTGTTGTGGTGTGTTGTGATGTGTTGTGGTGTGGTGTGGTGTGTTTGTGGGTGTTGTGGTGGTGTGTTGTGTGTGTTGTGGTGTGTGTATGTGTTGGGGGTGTTGTGATGTGGTGGGGGGTTGTGGTGTGTTGTATTGTGTTGTGGGGTGTTGTATTGTGTTGTGGTGTGTTGTGTTGTGATGTGGCGTGGTGTGTTGTAGAACCAGACTGAGTGATGTAGAATCAACTCCTCTGAAACGACGTAAAAGTTCGGTTGGCAAAACACAACCACCAACCAACCAACCAACCAACCAACCAACCAACCAACCAACCAACCAACCAACCAACCAACCAACCAACAACAAACGAACCAAATGACCGACCGACCAACCGACTGACCAACCAACAAACCAACCAACTAACCAATCAACCAACCAACCAACCAACCAACCAAACAAACAAACAACAAAAAAGTAGAACAAAAGCAAAATCACCCAAAACAAAAGCAACAACAAAAACAGAGTCCCTTTCAACCCATCCCCAACAACAACAACAGCAGCAACAACAACAACAACAACAGCAACAACAACAACAACAACAGCAACAACAACAACAAAGCAACAACAACAACAGCAACAACAACAGCAGCAGAAAGCAAACAAAAGGAATGCAATAAATGACACAGTAACGTCCATCTACCGCATCCTAAATAAAATCAAAACAATCTGACCGCCAAATCTGTCTTTACTCATTTTCCAACCCCCGCTGGTATCCTCTCCCTCCCCCTCCCCCCGCCCACACACCAACACACCTATACACGCACACGCGCACATACATGCACACACAAACACGTGCGCGCGCGCGTGCACACCCAACACACACACACGCACACACATATACACACACATACACAAACACAAACATACACACGCACGCACGCGCACACACACACACGCACGCACGCACGCATGCACACGAAACACACACACATACACACACACACAAACACAAAGACACTCATACACACACACGAACACACACACAAACATACACAAACATATACTCACACAAGCACACACACGAGCACACACACAGACACACAGACACAAACACACATACAAACATACACACACACAAAACACACACACACACACACTCACACACACACACACACACACACACACACACACACACACACACACACACTAACACAAACACGCGAAATACACACACACATACACACACACAAACACACACACACACACAAACACAAAGACACTCATACACACACACGAACACACACACACAAACATATACTCACACAAACACACACGAACACACACACACATACAAGCACACGCACATACACAAATATAAACACAAACACACGAAACACACATACATGCATACACACACACACACACACACACACACACACACACACACACGAACACACACACACACACACACACACACACACACACACACACACACACATACACACACACACACACAGATTAATCACGCAAACAAGAAAGTCGGGCAAACCACAAAAAGAGGAAAACAAACAAACAAAGAAACAAAGAAAGAAAAAAAACCTCATACAATGACAGCCACAAACAAGTGCGTACCACTATATACAGGAAAACAACAGCAGGGAAGACCTACAGGGGCAGGCAACCCTGTAATCACATGGTGACTCACTCCCACCTGTACTCACCTCACTCTCACCTGTACTCACCTCACTCTCACCTGTACTCATCTCACTCCAACCTGCATTCATCTACGGTGAAAACATGCCATTACGATATTTGTACGATTTCACCTCTCTGTCTGTCCGTCTGTCTGTCTGTCCGTCTGTCTGTCTGGCATCTGTCCGTCCGTCTGTCTGTCTGTCTGTCTGTCCGTCTGTCCGTCTGTCTGTCTGTCCGTCTGTCTGTCTGTCCGTCTGTCTGTCTGTCCGTCTGTCTGTCATCTGTCAGTCCGTTGATATATAAACAAATCAATACAACATTAAAATCAAATTGTATATCTTCTGTGACACTGTGTGTGGTATGGCGCATCTATTTTTTCATAAGGCCGTTAGAATTGATGCGTTTCCACCCCTCCCTTGTTTATTTTTAAAAACATTTTTGACTTTTTTCTTCTTCTATTTTGTGCTTGTATTCCATGTAAAAAGAACTAGCAAGGTTCAGCTGTAAGACAGATCCACTGGGAGCTCATGCCGCTAATCTTTGAGCAATAAACTGTTTTGAAGCTTGAAAGAAAAACATTCTGAGGTCTCCTTTCAGTTGACTGAATACCATTATGTGTCACACAAGGATAGGCTTCCATACCTATCAACTATATAGTGGAAAAAGCTTACTCTCCATTACAACCTGGTTGTCGTTTTTAACGTAGTGTTAGCCCTGATAGGGCTTTAATAGTCGGCTGGGCTACAAGCAAATGAGAACAGAAACTCTACATCTCTGTCAAAAGTGTGGTAAGAATATCGCTGAGCAGACTGGTGTCCAGCACTGAAGAAGAACACATCCCACAGCAACCAGAAGAAGACAACAACAGAACCAGAACAGGTGTTGTACATAACACAACAGACAGGTGTTGTACATAACAACACAGACAGGTGTTGTACATAACACAACAGACAGGTGTTGTACATAACACAACAGACAGGTGTTGTACATAGCACAACAGGCAGGTGTTGTACATAACACAACACAGACAGGTGTTGTACATAACACAACAGACAGGTGTTGTACATAACACAACAGGCAGGTGTTGTACATAACACAACACAGACAGATGTTGTACATAACACAACAAGCAGGTGTTGTGCATAACACAACAGACAGGTGTTGTACATAACACAACAGACAGGTGTTGTACATAACACAACAGACAGGTGTTGTACATAACAACACAGACAGGTGTTGTACATAACAACACAGACAGGTGCTGTACATAGCAACACAGACAGGTGTTGTACATAACAACACAGACAGGTGTTGTACATAACACAACACAGACAGGTGTTGTACATAACACAACAGACAGGTGTTGTACATAACACATACAGGTGTTGGTGTTATACATAACACAACAGACAGGTGTTGTACATAACACATACAGGTGTTGGTGTTATACATAACACAACAGACAGGTGTTGTACATAACACAACAGACAGGTGTTGTACATAACACAACAGACAGGTGTTGTACATAACACAACAGACAGGTGTTGTACATAAGACAACACAGACAGGTGTTGTACATAACACAACAGACAGGTGCTGTACATAACACAACAGACCGGTGTAGTACATAACACAACAGACAGGTGTTGTACATAATACAACAGACAGGTGTTGTACATAACACAACAGACAGGTGTTGTACATAACACAACAGACAGGTGTTGTACATAACACAAAAGACAGGTGTTGTACATAACACAACAGACAGGTGTTGTACATAACACAACAGACAGGTGTTGGTGTTGTACATAGCACAACACAGACAGGTGTTGTACATAACACAACAGACAGGTGTTGTACATAACACAACGCAGACAGGTGTTGTACATAACACAACAGACAGGCATTGTACATAAAACAACACAGACAGGTGTTGTACATAACACAACACAGGCAGGTGTTGTACATAACACAACACAGACAGGTGTTGTACATAACACAACAGACAGGTGTTGTACATAACACAACAGACAGATGTTGTACCAAACACAACAGACAGGTGTTGTACATAACACAACATACAGGTGTTGTGCATAACACAACACAGACAGGTGTTGTACATAACACAACAGACAGGTGTTGTACGTAACACAACACAGACAGGTGTTGTACATAACACAACACAGACAGGTGTTGTACATAACACAACACAGAAGGTATTGTACACAACACAACACAGACAGGTGTTGTACATAGCAACACAGGCAGGTGTTGTATATAACACAACAGAGAGGTGTTATACATAACACAACAGATAGGTGTTGTACATAACACAGCAGACAGGTGTTGTACATAACACAACAGACAGGTGTTGTACACAACACAACAGACAGGTATTGTACATAACAACACAGACAGGTGTTATACATAACACAACAGACAGGTGTTGTAAATAACACAACAGACAGGTGTTGTACATAACACAACAGACAGGTATTGTACATAACAACACAGACAGGTGTTTTACATAACACAACACAGACAGGTGTTGTACATAACACAAAACAGACAGGTGTTGTACATAACAACACATACAGGTATTGTACATAACACAACAGGCAGGTGTTGTACATAACACAACAGACAGATGTTGTATATAACACAACAGACAGGTGTTGTACATAACACAACAGACTGGTGTTGTACATGACACAACAGACAGGTGTTGTACATAACACAACAGACTGGTGTTGTACATAACACAACAGACTGGTGTTGTACATAACACAACAGACCGGTGTAGTACATAACAAAACACAGACAGGTGTTGTACATAACACAACAGGCAGGTGTTGTACATAACACAACACAGTCAGGTGTTGTACATAACACAGCACAGACAGGTGTTATACATAACACAACACAGACAGGTGTTGTACATAACACAACAGACAGGTGTTGTACATAACAACACAGACAGGTGTTGTACATAACACAACAGACAGGTGTTGTACATAACAACACAGACAGGTTTTGTACATAACACAACAGACAGGTGTTTACATAACAACACAGACAGGTGTTGTACATAACACAGACAGGTGTTGTACATAACACAGCACACAGGTGTTGTACATAACACAACAGACAGGTGTTGTACATAACACAACAGACAGGTGTTGTACATAACACAACAGACAGGTGTTGTACATAACACAACATAGACAGGTGTTATACATAACACAACATAGACAGGTGTTGTACATAACACAATATACATGTGTTGTACATAACACAACAGACAGGTGTTTGTACATAACACAACAGACAGGTGTTGTACATAACAACACAGACAGGTGTTGTACATAACAACACAGACAGGTGTTGTACATAACTACACAGACAGGTGTTGTACATAACAACACAGACAGGTGTTGTACATAACACAAAGGACACAGCGTGTTGTACATAACACAATAGACAGGTGCTTGTACATAACACAACAAACAGGTGTTGTACATAACACAACAGACAGGTGTTGTACATAACACAACAGACAGGTGTTGTACATAACACAACAGACAGGTGTTGTACATAACACAACAGACAGGTGTTGTACATAACACAACAGACAGGTGTTGTACATAACACAGACATGTGTTGTACATAACACAACAGACAGGTGTTGTACATAACACAACAGAAAGGTGTTGTACATAACACAGACAGGTGTTGTACATAACACAACAGACAGGTGTTGTACATAACACAACAGACAGGTGTTGTACATAACACAGACAGGTGTTGTACATAACACAACAGACAGGTGTTGTACATAACAACACAGGCAGGTGTTGTACATAACAACAGACAGGTGCAACAAGTGTTTAGCCATGAGGGATTTTGTCAAATGTATACAAAACAACCAAAATAAACACACAACACTTAGCGGTAAAACGTAGAAGAGTTCTCATGCGCTTCGTTGAACAGGGGAAAAAAAAAACAGCGGACATTGATCCCAGAGAGTCAGTGTGTCATTTCAGAGCCGATGTAGGAACATGGTGTTTGTGTTGAAACAGATCCCACAGTACATGTAGTGCAAAGAGTAAAACGAATGACTCTACGATACCTGTTCGCGTTCGTGTGTGTGTGTGTGTGTGTGTTTTAACGTCTTTTTCTTGCCTGCATCGTTTACATGGTCAGACTACATCTGGCCATGAACGTGGCCTGTCTTTTTTCTGTTCAGTGGGAAAGAATGTCTCTAATTTGGTGGTGAGGGGACCATCCCCAACTGAACCTTGTGGTTTGCAGGTGGCGTGTAGTAGACGGCCTTCAGCTGTACAGGTACAGGTGAGCTGTGAAATAAGACTGGCTTGTCTGGGTCAATGGCATGTCCAGGACTGGCTTGTCTGGGTCAATGGCGTGTCCAGGACTGGCTTGTCTGGTTCAATGGCGTGTCCAGGACAGGCTTGTCTGGGTCAATGGCGTGTCCAGGACTGGCTTGTCTGGGTCAATGGCATGTCCAGGACTGGCTTGTCTGGGTGAATGGCGTGTCCAGGACAGGCTTGTCTGGGTGAATGGGATAGTCCAGGACAGGCTTATCTGGGTGAATGGCGTGTCCAGGACTGGCTTGTCTGGTTCAATGGCGTGTCCAGGACTGGCTTGTCTGGGTCAATGGCGTGTCCAGGACTGGCTTGTCTGGGTGAATGGCGTGTCCAGGACTGGCTTGTCTGGGTCAATGGCATGTCCAGGACAGGCTTGTCTGGGTCAATGGCATGTCCAGGACAGACTTGTCTGGGTCAATGGCATGTCCAGGACAGGCTTGTCTGGGTCAATGGCATGTCCAGGACTGGTTTGTCTGGGTCAATGGCATGTCCAGGACTGGTTTGTCTGGGTGAATGGCGTGTCCAGGACTGGCTTGTCTGGGTCAATGGCATGTCCAGGACTGGCTTGTCTGGGTCAATGGCATGTCCAGGACTGGCTTGTCTGGGTCAATGGCATGTCCAGGACAGGCTTGTCTGGATCAATGGCATGTCCAGGACTGGCTTGTCTGGGTCAATGGCATGTCCAGGACTGGCTTGTCTGGGTCAATGGCATGTCCAGGACAGGCTTGTCTGGGTGAATGGCGTGTCCAGGACAGGCTTGTCTGGGTGAATGGCGTGTCCAGGACTGACTAGCAATGGTTTTCTGTCAGGACGGGGCCAGGTGGTACATAGCAAGGTCACATCTAGATAATACCCCTTACATTCTATGAAGGAGACAGCCAGTGAACAAAGGCTGATTACAGTTCTAGTCCACTGAGCTCACAGGACAGGTCTTTTGGCCAAGAGCTAGGGTGGGTAACCCCCTTCAGGAAATCTACAGGGCTGAAGTCAGTGGTACCAGGCCTGCAGGCGCCTTCTAACAGACCATGGTACCGTGCAGTGTAACAGGGCTGAAGTCAGAGGTACCAGGCCTGCAGGCGCCTTCTAACAAACCATGGTACCATGCAATATAACAGGGCTGAAGTCAGAAGTGTCAGACATGCAGGCGCCTTCTAACTAACCATGGTACCATACAAAATAACGCAATTGTCCACATGATTTTGTGTAATCGTCGTTCAGTTGTAAAGTCACCCACAAAGTCACAATCAACACATCAGTCAGTTATAAAGTCACACACAAAGTCACAGTCAACACCTCAGTCAGTTATAAAGTCACACACAAAGTCACAGTCAACACCTCAGTCAGTTATAAAGTCACACACAAAGTCACACACAAAGTCACAATCAACACATCAGTCAGTTATAAAGTCACACACAAAGTCACAGTCAACACCTCAGTCAGTTATAAAGTCACACACAAAGTCACAATCAACACATCAGTCAGTTATAAAGTCACACACAAAGTCACAATCAACACCTCAGTCAGTTATAAAGTCACACACAAAGTCACAGTCAACACCTCAGTCAGTTATAAAGTCACACACAAAGTCACAATCAACACATCAGTCAGTTATAAAGTCACACACAAAGTCACAATCAACACCTCAGTCAG
>JAPXFY010001148.1:0-2500 GCA_030674185.1 Monoplex corrugatus
CACACACAAACACACACAATCACAAACGCATAAACACACACACAGACACACTAACTCACACACACACACACACACACACTTACAAACACACTCACGAACACACACACACTAACTCACGCACACACACATACGCACACACATACACACACACATACACACACACACACACACACACACACACACACACACACACACACACACACTTACACACACACACTTTCAAACACACACATACATACACACCCACACAAACGCACACACATACACACACTTACACACAACACACTAAGTCACACACACACACACACCACACACAAACACGCACACATAGACACACTTACACACACCCACACTAAGTCACACACACACACACACACACACACACACACACACACACACCAACGCACACTTATACACACACACTTACACACACACACACACATTGTGACGTGTGTTGATAGTAAACAGCGTGCAGATAACAGCACGGCATGATATTCGTTTAAATGATAACTGATTGCTGTTCACTGTGAAAAGTATATATACTGTTGTCAGTTGAGAATCGGACAGCGACGAGTAAAGACGTAGAAGCATTGCCCTGTCTTCCGAGTTGGCTGTAGAGAGAACGAAACATGGTGTCAAAATCGTGATTACGAATTCCAACAAAAATCCAGAATATTGAAGACTAAAGTTCAACCATGGAAGATGAACAAGAAGAGAGAAGAGCCAGTCGACGACATGCCAAGATTCCCTTGCCTCCTAAACTTGATGTGAATGGAGGAAACCTGCAGAGCAGCTGGAGGAAATTCAAGAGGCTTTGGGACAGCTATGAAATTGTGACAACACAGACAGAAGAAGACTCAACATACAGAACAGCAGTTTTTCTTTCTTGCATCGGGCTGGATGCTATGGACATCTATGAAGGATTGGCATTTGCTAATGAAGCTGAAAGAAATGACATTGACACTGTTCTCCAGAAATTCGAAGAATACTGTGTGGGTTCAACCAAAGCATTCAGATTCAACTGCAGACATCAAGCAGCAGGAGAATCTATCGAACAGTTTATAGCAGAACTGCGGAGACTGATCAAGACCTGTAACTATGGTACACTGGAAGACAGACTGTTGAGAGATCAAATCGTACTGGGTGTATATGACGAGACTCTGCGATCAAAATTACTGGAAGTGCGACAGCTGACATTGACTGCATGTATTGATATGTGCAGAGCGCATGAATCAAGTCAACATCAAACCGTCCAAATGATGAGAAAAACGCAGGACACGCAGGAAGTCCAAGTTTTCAAGGAAAAGAAGACAGCAAAGCAGTATAGCAAAGGAAACAAACCAGAGTACAGAGAGAAATGCGGATATTGTGGTGGAAAGCACCCAAGAGCAAGAGAGAAATGTCCAGCATTTGGAAGAAAATGCAAAGCTTGTGGAGGAAATAATCACTTTGCTTCATGCTGCAGAACACCCAAGAAAAATCAAAAGAAAACAAGAGTTCGGCACTTCGAAGAAGAAGAGGCTGACACTGAAAGTGATAATGAAATCCTCGGGATCAAAGACAAAACCAGAAAAAAGGAGAGAAACATACGAGCAAAAATGCTGATAAATGAGATGCCGGTAACATTTCTTCTTGACACAGATGCAACAACAAACGTGATGTCTGAGAGCCTGTACAGAGAAGTCACAGTAGATGAAAGACAGTCTGACCTGCAAGTGACGAAGAAGAAGCTGGTGATGTTCAACGGAACAGAAATGAAGCCTGTGGGGGAGATAGTGCTGCGAGTGAAAAACCCCAAGAACAGAAGGAAATACAAAGTCAACTTCGCGATCACCAAAACGGACTGTAAGCCAGTACTGGGACTGAAAGCTGTACAGCACATGCAATTGTTGACGATCAACCAAGAGAACATTGCAACGATAGCGGCGAATCAGAAAGAGGAGGAAAATGCAAAAGATATGCTCATAAAGTACAACGATGTCTTTGAAGGAGAAGGAAAACTAGAAGGGAAATTACACCTAGAAACAGACCCCAGTATTGCTCCAATGAAGATGCCTTGCAGAAAGTGGCCGATAGCAGTGCAAGAGAAAGTGAAGGACGAGCTGAAGAGGTTGAAAAAACTGGACATGGTCACTAAAGTAGACACGCCAACGGAGTGGATAAGCAGTTTGGTCGTAACAACAAAGAGCAATGGGAAAGTCAGACTGTGCATCGACCCTAAGCCACTGAACAAAGCCCTCAGGAGAAACGAGTACCCCATGCTAACCATTGATGACGTACTGCCTCTCCTCAAAGATGCAAAATACTTCACACACCTGGACGCGAAAAAACGGGTTTTGGCACGTTGAACTGGACGAAGACAGCAGCTACCTGACAACATTTGAGACGCCTTTTGGCAAATACCGATGGAAACGAATGCCCTTTGGAATTTCACCAGCCCCAGAAGAATTCCAGAGGAGGATTGACATCGCTCTGGCAGGACTGCCAGGCGTGGTGGCTG
>JAPXFY010001148.1:15000-20000 GCA_030674185.1 Monoplex corrugatus
TAGCTTAGGAGCAGGGTTAGGGTTAGGGTTAGGATTAGGGTTTGGGTTATCTTAGGAGCAGGATGTGTGGGATGCAGGTTCGGGGTCAGGGTAGAGTTAGGGTTAGGGTTAGGGATTAGGGTTAGGTTTAGGGTTAGGTTAGGATTAGGGTGTGTGGGATTCAGGTTGGGGTTGGGGTTAGGGTTATGTTTAGGGTTTAGGGTTTAATGTTTAGGGTTAAGGTTAGGGTTTAGGGTTAGGTTAGTGTTAGAGTTAGTGTTAAGGTTAGGGTTAGAGTTAGGGTCAGGTTTAGTGTTAGGGTTAGGATTAGTGTTAGGGTTAGGGTTAGTGTTAAGGGTTAGGGTTAGTGTTATGGTTAGGGCTTAGAGTTAGGGTTAGGTTTTGTGTTTGCATTTGTGTTAGGATTTGGGTCAGGGTTTAGGGTTATTGTTAGGGTTAGGGTTAGAATTAGGGTGTGTGGTGTTCGAGTTAGTGTTATGTTTAGGGTTCGGGTTTGGGTTTGAGTTAAGGTTAGGGTTAGTGTTAGGTTTAGGTATAGGGTTTATGGTTAGGGTTTGGGGTAGGGTTAGTGTTAGTGTTTGGGTTAGGGTTAAGGGTTAGGGTTACGTTAGGGTTCAGGCTATGGTTTTGGTTCAGGTTAGGGTTTATGGCTATGGTTATGGTTAGGGTTAGGATAGTATTAGGATTAGGGTTAGGGTCTAGGGTTGGGGTTAGGATTATTGTTATGGTTATGGTCATAGTTATGTTGAGGGTTAGGGTCAGGTCTAAGGTTGAGGTCTAGGGTTATGGTTATGGTTATGGTTAGGTGTTAGGGTTAAGGTTAACATTATGGTTAGGTTAGGGTTAGGGTTATAATTAGAGTGTGTGGCATGTAGGTTAGGGTTAGGTTTAAGATGATGGTGTATTGGGTTAGGGTTAGGGTTAGGGTTAAGGATTATGGTTAGGGTTAGTGGTAGGGTTAGGGTTTGGGTTAGAAGTATTGTGTGTGCGGTTTGGGTTAGAATTAGGGTTAGGATTAGAGTTAGGGTTACGTTAGGATTTAGGGTTAGAATTAGGGTATGTTGGGTTCAGGTTAGGGTTAGGGTTAGAGTTAGGGTTAGGGTTAGGGTTAGGGTTAGGGTTTATGGTTAGGGTTAGGTTTGGGTTTGGGTTAGGGTTAGACATTAGGTTTATGGTTAGGGTTAGGGTTAGGGGTTAGGGTTAGGATTAAGGTTTAGGGTTAGGGTTATAATTAGGGTTAGGGTTAGGGTTAGGTTTTAGGTGAAGGTGTATTGGGTTAGGTTTAGGGTTAGTGTTAGGTTTAGGGTTAGGTTTAGGGTTAGGTTTAGGTTTAGGGTTAGGGTTTGGGTCAGGTTTAGGATTGGAGTTAGGGTTAGGTTTAGCACACACATACACACTAACACACACATACATACACAAGCACACACATACACTCACGTACACTGACAATCACGTGCACACATAATCAAAATGCAAACTCACACAAAACACACACATAAACACACACACATTTACACACCACACACACACACACACACACACACACACAACACCACACACAACCACACACACACACACCACACACACAAACACCACACACACACAAACACACACACACACAACAACCACACACACACACACACCACACACACCACACACCACACAACAACCACACCACACACACACAACCACACACACACAAACACACACCACACACACACACACACACACACACACACACAACACACACACACCACACAACACACACACACACACAACACACACACACCAAACACACACACACAACACACACACAAACACACACACACAACACACACACACAACACACACACACACACACACCACACACACACACAAACACACACACCAAACACACACACACACCACACAACACACACACACACAACACACACACAACACAACACACACACACACAACACACACAACACACACACACACACAACACACACACACACACAACCACACACACAAACACACACACACACAACACAACACACACAAACACACACACAAACACACACACACAACACACACAATCACAACGCATAAACACACACACAGACACACTACTCACACACACACACACAACTACACACACTCACGAAAAACACACTCACAACACACATACACACACCACTACACACACACAACACACACACAACACACACACACACACACACACACACACACAACACCCACACACACACACACACACAACACCACAATACACACACACACACACACAACACACACACACACACTTACAAAACACACACACACACACACAAAAACACGCAAACAAGACACCAAACACACACCAACTCACACTTACACACACCCACACAAGTCACACACACACACACACACACACACACACACACACACACACACACACACACACACACACACACACACACCACAACGCACACTTATACACACACACTTACACACACACACACACATTGTGACGTGTGTTGATAGTAAACAGCGTGCGGATAACAGCACGGCATGATGTTCGTTTAAATAACTGATTGCTATTCATTGTGAAATGTATATATACTGTAGTCAGTTGAGAATCGGACAGCGACGAGTAAAGAGTAGAAGCATTGCCCTGTCTTCCGAGTTGGCTGTAGAAAGAACGAAACATGGTGTCAGAATCGTGATTACGAATTCCAACAAAAATCCAGAATATTGAAGACTAAAGTTCAACCATGGAAGATGAACAAGAAGAGAGAAAAGCCAGTCGACGACATGCCAAGATTCCCTTGCCTCCTAAACTTGATGTGAATGGAGGAAACCTGCAGAGCAGCTGGAGGAAATTCAAGAGGCTTTGGAACAGCTATGAAATTGTGACAACGCAGACAGAAGAAGACTCAACATACAGAACAGCAGTTTTTCTTTCTTGCATCTGGCTGGATGCTATGGACATCTATGAAGGATTGGCATTTGCTAATGAAGCTGAAAGAAATGACATTGACACTGTTCTCCAGAAATTCGAAGAATACTGTGTGGGTTCAACCAAAGCATTCAGATTCAACTGCAGACATCAAGCAGCAGGAGAATCTATCGAACAGTTTATAGCAGAACTGCGGAGACTGATCAAGACCTGTAACTATGGTACACTGGAAGACAGACTGTTGAGAGATCAAATCGTACTGGGTGTATATGACGAGACTCTGCGATCAAAATTACTGGAAGTGCGACAGCTGACATTGACTGCATGTATTGATATGTGCAGAGCGCATGAATCAAGTCAACATCAAACCGTCCAAATGATGAGAAAAACGCAGGACACGCAGGAAGTCCAAGCTTTCAAAGAAAAGAAGACAGCAAAGCAGTATAGCAAAGGAAACAAACCAGAGTACAGAGAGA
The DNA here is from genome assembly GCA_030674185.1 of Monoplex corrugatus. Lineage (NCBI taxonomy): Eukaryota > Metazoa > Mollusca > Gastropoda > Littorinimorpha > Ranellidae > Monoplex > Monoplex corrugatus. The sequence goes on from JAPXFY010001148.1 coordinate 18,415, forward strand.
AATGCGATATTGTGGTGGAAAGCACCCAAGAGCAAAAGAGAAATGTCCAGCATTTGGAAGAAAATGCAAAGCTTGTGGAGGAAATAATCACTTTGCTTCATGCTGCAGAACACCCAAGAAAAATCAAAAGAAAACAAGAGTTCGGCACTTCGAAGAAGAAGAGACCGACACTGAAAGCGATAATGAAATCCTCGGGATCGAAGACAAAACCAGAAAAAAGGAGAGAAACATGCGAGCAAAAATGCTGATAAATGAGATGCCGGTAACATTTCTTCTTGACACAGATGCAACAACAAACGTGATGTCTGAGAGCCTGTACAGAGAAGTCACAGGAGATGAAAGACAGTCTGACCTGCAAGAGACGAAGAAGAAGCTGGTGATGTTCAACGGAACAGAAATGAAGCCTGTGGGGGAGATAGTGCTGCGAGTGAAAAACCCCAAGAACAGAAGGAAATACAAAATCAACTTCGCGATCACCAAAACGGACTGTAAGCCAGTACTGGGACTGAAAGCTGTACAGCACATGCAATTGTTGACGATCAATGAAGAGAACATTGCAACGATAGTGACGAATCAGAAAAAGGAGGAAAATGCAAAAGATATGCTCACAAAGTACAACGATGTCTTTGAAGGAGAAGGAAAACTAGAAGGGAAATTACACCTAGAAACAGACCCCAGTATTGCTCCAATGAAGATGCCTTGCAGAAAGTGGCCGATATCAGTGCAAGAAAGTGAAGGACGAGCTGAAGAGGTTGAAAAAACTGGACATGGTCACTAAAGTAGACACGCCAACGGAGTGGATAAGCAGTTTGGTCGTAACAACAAAGAGCAATGGGAAAGTCAGACTGTGCATCGACCCTAAGCCACTGAACAAAGCCCTCAGGAGAAACGAGTACCCCATGCTAACCATTGATGACGTACTGCCTCTCCTCAAAGATGCAAAATACTTCACACACCTGGACGCGAAAAACGGGTTTGGGCACGTTGAATTGGACGAAGACAGCAGCTACCTGACAACATTTGAGACGCCTTTTGGCAAATACCGATGGAAACGAATGCCCTTTGGAATTTCACCAGCCCCAGAAGAATTCCAGAGGAGGATTGACATCGCTCTGGCAGGACTGCCAGGCGTGGTGGCGGTTCATGATGACATATTTGTTTTTGGCAGAGGACCAACCGACGAAGCAGGAGCACAAGTTCACGATACCAACCTGAACTGTTTGCTACAACGATGCCGAGAGACTGGAATCAAACTCAACAAGGTCGATCACTACTCTGATTTCTTTGAGATTGATCGGTTACAAACAAGAGAATCCAAAGAGGTCATCATCTGTCTGAAGAGACACTTGGCAAGACACGGAATACCAGAACGCCTGACAACAGACTGTGGAACTCAATTCACATCAAACCAATTTGGAAAGTTCAGAAAAACATATGGGTTTGAACACGTAACAAGCTCACCACACTACCCTCAGTCCAATGGAAAAGCAGAGAGCGCGGTGAAGGCTGCAAAGACGTGCATGAAGAAAGCAGAACACAACAATCAAGATCCCTTCCTCGCTTTACTTGAGCTGAGAAACATCCCG
>JAPXFY010001148.1:25000-30000 GCA_030674185.1 Monoplex corrugatus
AGAGGCTTTTAATTTTTTCCCGTCTCTTACTCTGTTCCCCTCTGTCCCCTCCCCTCCCCTCCCCCCACTAATTTCATCCTCCATGCCGTTTCCCCCCGTCTAATATCACTTATAGTATAACGAACGAACGAAAACGAGAAGCACGAGAGGAGCGAGCGACCCTCAATTCTACAGTTGCACCAACCCACGTTTGCCCTACGTGTGGACGAGCCGTCCTGGCCCGGACTGACCTCACCAGCCACCTCAGGACCCACAATCACCAATCCCCCAGTCAAAATTGAAGTCGTGGCCTTCTTCGATAACGAAGGACGAACAACAAAAGAATGAGAATCTAACGACTTGAAATACACCTGCGTTACCATACAGAGCCTAGCTCAGAACAGACAGGAGTGGAGGATCTTTGTTGCTGCGTAAAGTACCACTGGCGCAATGGACAGCAAGAAAGTAGGTAAAGTCTGTTTTAAGAAATTCCCTAAACAGCCAACAAACAGTTAAAGCCAGAACTGTACATCATCATCATCATCATCATCATCATCATCATCATCATCATCATCATCATCATCATCATCATCATCATCATCATCATCATCATCATCATCATCATCATCATCATCATCAAGTGCCCTGCCACATGGCGTTGGCGATCATGGCCCTCCCTATGTATCTAGCCCTTGTTGCCGCGAGCACATCTTCCGCACTCTCTGTCCTCAGCCACTCTGCAAGTCCGTCCAATATTTTTTCCCTGGTTCTCTCTTTCCCTCCAGCTTTCCTGTAGTGACCAGGCGCTCTAATTCCCCTTTCCTATTAAAATGGCCTATAAATGTTGCCTGTCTTTTCCTAATCTTCCTTGTGAATGATCTACTCGTGTCTGCCTCTATCAAGACTGTCTCGTTTGCATATACAACGTCTATACAATTGACCCATATTGACCCAGGCTGTTGGGAGACTCTGGCGGAAGACAGGGCAGCGTGGCGGACAGCCGTTCAGCAAGGCGTTGTGAATGCGGAGAGGAGGAGAGCAGAAAGCGCAGATGAGAAAAGGGCTCTTCGCAAGCAACGTTCCAGAAACCAGACAACAGCGACTCAATTTGTATGTGGCAGATGTGACAGAGATTGCCACTCAAGAATCGGCCTGCACAGCCACAGCAGAAAGTGCATGTCATGACCACAACGCCTCCTGGTGCAGACTATCATCTCCTGAGATGTAAAGTGGCCGACATACAATGTATTCTAACAACACAGCAAGCGTTATGATCAATGCCATACTCAAGGTCAGATGATACCCGCAGCAATTTACGAAAGGAGAAGATATATCCCAAAGAAATAAGAAGAAGAAATGGCCACAAACACGGCACCAAGAAGACAGAGCGACAACACAAAAAAGACAGAGAGAAGGAAAGAAAAAGAGGGAGACAGAGAGAGGAGAGAGAGAGAAAGAGAGGGAGAGAGAGAGGCAGACAGACAGAGGGAGAGACAGAGACAGACAGACAGAGACAGACAGACAGACAGACTACTGACCGACCGACCGACCGACCGACAAACAGACAGACACACAGACAGACAGACACACAGACACAGAGAGCATACGAGGGAGAGAGAGAGAGAGAGAAAGAGAGAAAGAGAGAGAGAATCAGAGAGAGAGATACATACATACAGACAGAGAGATAGAGAGAGACAGACAGAGAAAGAGAGAGAGGGAGAGAGAGAGAGAAAGAGAGAGAGAGTGAGAGAGAGACAGACAGAGACAGACAGAGAGAACAAAGAGAAGGAGAGAGAGAAAGAGAGAGAGAGAGCACAAAATTCCACGCGATGGCAATGACTTGAAATAGAAAGGAAATGGGGAAAGTGGGGTCAGTTTTATGAAACACTAAGAGCTGGCACCACAAAAATGATTGGGTCATTAAGATGAACAGCGAACAGGTCAGTTTGTATGCAGGGGGCTGGGACTGGGCCCGAGATATAAAATCTTCAATCCATGAAGTCTATATTCGCCATCATCAGGTGCCTTGCCGCATGGCGTTGGCGATCATGGACTTCCATCTCTTGTTGCCTCAAGCATCTCTTCCACCCTCCTTGTCTTCGGCCACTCTGCAAGTCTATATTACATGAACCAAACAGCCTGATGATATGTTATTAAAGTAAGCGTAGAGTACAGCAAACGGCACAACCTTGAGACAGGTTGTACCAAAGAAATAAGAGGGAAGCAGGGAGAATTTTTATAATATTAGTCAAAGGACATAACTCTTGAGAGTCACGTAGGAATTATCTCCCATATTGCAGAACTTCTCAAATCCAACACAGTTTGCGCTACCCATTCAGCTAGCATAGAAGCAGATACAAAGCACAAAAACCGTAAGCTCAGAACACTCCCCAGGTTGATAAGTTTAAATATCTGGGAACGTCATCTCACCAGATGGCAGATGCACACCAGAAATAGCCAGCAGAATCGGCCAAGCCAAAACAGCATTCAAGAAGATGAAAAGCGTTATTACCGACAAATGCCCATCAATTAAGATCAGGAAGAGAGTTCTCGAATGTTATATAGAACCGATACTGTTATACGGTTGTGAGGCGTGGACAGTCAACACGCAAAGCCAGAACAAGACTGAGGCAGCCGAAATGTGGTTTCTAAGAGGAATGTTGAGAGTTCCATGGACAGCAAAGAAAACAAACGATCGTTGTTAAGGAAGATTAGGAAAAGACAGGCGACATTTATAGGCCATTTTATGAGAAAAGGGGAATTAGAGCACCTGGTCAGAAGAGGAAAGCTGGAGGGAAAGAGAGCACCAGGTAGACCCAGGGAGAAAATATTGGACGGACTTGCATTGTGGCTGAGGACAGAGTGGGTGGAAGATGTGTTTTGCGGCAACAAGGGATAGATATAGAGGGCCATGATCGCCAACGCCGTGTGACAGGGCACATGATGATGATGATGATGATGATGTTGATGATGATGATGATGATGATGATGATGATGATGATGATGATGATAATGAGAGTACAGCCCTGTCACGCAGTCTTAATCCAGAATGGAACTCTGTAGCATCATGATTATCATCCCTATCGTTATATATAACAGCGATGTGAAAAATTATTCCAGATTTTATGGCCACTGGTGTGATTCAGGAGATCATCATCATCATGTGCCCTGCCGCAAGGTGTTGGCGATAGTGGCCCTCCACACAAAGCTATCCTTTGTCGCTGCAAAAGATGTACTCTCTCCACCCTCTCTGTCTTCATCCAATACTCAAGTCTGTCCACTATTTTCTCCCTGGGTCTACCTGGCGCTCTTTTTCCTTCCAGCTTTCCTGTTGTAACTAGGTGCTCTAACTTCTCTTCTTTCATGCAACATCCTATAAATGTTGCTTGTCTTTTCCTAATCTTATTCGTTTATGTTCTTCTTGTGTTTGCATCCTTCAAGACTGTCTTGTTTGTTTTCTTTGCTGTCCATGGAACTCTCAACATTCCTCTTACAAACCACATTTCAGCTGCCTCAATATTGTTCTGACTTTGTGTTGACTGGCAACGCTTCACATCTATATAGTAGTATCGGTTCTAGATCTACATGTATTTAACACTCAATAACTCTCTTCCCTCCACGCCATTTCCCCGTTCATGTATTATGGTCTAAAGCCGATGTACAATAAACATTTTCTGAGCTACAAAAGCCTCAATAACGCAGCCCCCGATTACCTGTCAAGCCTACTTGAAATTTATGTTCCCTCACGTACCCTCCGCTCTGCTTCCGATCCTCTGACTTTTCGCTTTCCACGCATTAAGCTCAATACCTATGGTCCACGAGCCTTCTCTGTTTCTGGTCCACTCTCCTGGAACAAACTTCCTCTCTCAGTCCGTCAGCAACCTACTTTTGTCTCCTTCAAGTCCGCTCTCAAAACTCACCTTTTCTCCTCTGCATAAAATCCTGACCTCACTCAACCCCCTCTGCAGCCTGTCTCCACTCGGTGTGGAATCGCATTGTAATATATAATTGTATATAGTATGTTCTCTATAATTTTCCATTGCTTCTCTTCTTTTCCCCCATTTATAGCCATGCATACGTGTGTGTGTGTGTGTGTGCGTGTGTGTGCATGCGTGCGTATGTGTATGTTCAGCGCTTAGATTTGATTTTTGTCAAGGTTTTGCGCTATATAAATATTGTAATTATTATTATTATTAGTTCTGAGTTCTAATTTCTTCCTGGACTTAACTGACAGGCATTTGTCGGTAAGAACGCTTTTCGTTTTTTGAAATGCTGTTTTAGCTCCACCGATTCTGCTAGCTGGTTCTAGAGATGGGACAGAAAAACAGTTATGCTAATGATATAGCAGATCGCAGAGGTATGATTTCAGCTGAGTTTAGTGGTATTCGACCGTCGGAACCTACTGAAAGAGGCCGATCACAGGGATATTTAATTTTCAAGATCGGTAACTTTGGAGGCCATTTTCTCTGCCAATTTGCGTCGGAGACTAATTTGGATGGTAAATTTGGACTCGGCATGCTCGAATTAACCTGATGAGATGTGTCACAAGGGTAGGTTCGGAAGTTGTGATTTTTGTCCAAAATGGTCGCCAGGTCCGCGGAAAAAAAGATATGTGACTGAAATCCTATTATGCCATTTTACAGGAAACGATTGTTTCTTGTCACAGTCAATTTTTCGTAAAGGTTATTTCCCTTTGCTTAATTTTCTGTACCACTTATGAGTTACTGCCCCTACGCCGCTCATTTCATCTCTCCAACACAGCTCCAGACCCACCAAACCTGAGGTCAGCATGACAGTATGCAGGGCATAATAGGCCTCACAGTTCCAGAGATTTTTGTTTGTTTTTGTTGTTTAACAATGCTGTTTAATGAGATTGGGGATGAAAGTGATGATGATGGTGTGGCGTTCTATTTGGGACTGAGTTGGGCTAAGAGGCAGGGCTGTGTGTGTGTGTTGTCCAGGAAGAAATCAGAACTCAGAACTAATAATAATAATAATTACAATATTTATATAGCACAAAA
>JAPXFY010001148.1:35000-40339 GCA_030674185.1 Monoplex corrugatus
AATTAAAGCCCAGCCGACTGCTGTAGAGCCATATCAGGGTTGTAACCGCTTCAAAACATGCAAAACTTCAACAGGAGAAAAAATGAGGAGAAAAAAACAAAAAACAAAAAACAAAAAACAAAAACAAAAAAAGAAAAGAAAATTAAGTACACATATCAATGCATTCGCGCACATACTCTTAAGGACATGCCCCTGGCGTTGACCACTCCGTCCAATTTATCGCACAGGGGTTTTAAAAAAACACACCTGAACACGAATATAAGCATACATAAGGACACCAAAACATACAAAAACGGGCATAAATTACCTTTAAATTGTTTCGCACATCTCACCTTCCTAGAACCAAAATATGCAATTAAATACATGGACCCAATTATCAATCCTAAGAAAAAGTACGTAAGACTTTATCGAACACATACAGGTGAATGGACCGTTAAGGCAGAAAATGATAGGTAGAAATGACAGAAAACAAAGCAACAAGGCAGAAACAAAGAGAGTGACAGAAAAGAGCAAATTTCTAGCACAGAATTTCCAGAAGGTGGGGGATACTATTTATACTGAGAGAGCCCCCGGCATCCCCACGGGGGAGTCTGAACTGAGTTTTGCGAAAAGCGCTATACCAGAACAGTTTATATGAATACACAATATTGTTTCGCTGGATCAGTATCGATTCCATCTCTCATGGATTAGTATCGATCTTATGTGCATGTACATGTACAATCTGCACACAGCAGTGAGACTGGAAGCGCAGTACAGGAGCTCTATAGACTAGTTAGTACCTCTACACCAACGCAGCAGCATCGCAGTTTGGAGTCCGTTCATCGCACTCGAGCGATTCCACACGCGCTCCACCCAAATCTGCCAGCAATTATCCGGCAGACTTTCTGACCTGTGAAAAACAACAACAACAACAACAACAACAACAACAACAACAACAACAGCAACAAAAAGCTACGCGCTGATGGAGCTATCAGAACAACGAACACAACCACAGCAAGCGCCTGTGCTCTCAACAACCTTCACGTCTTTAACAAAATAAAAAAATAAAAAAAACATGAAGGGAAGAAAAACTGAAGGAAATCGGTGGGTGGGGAAGAACCGAAGCACGAGAGAGAGAGAGAGAGAGAGAGAGAGAGAGAGAGAGAGAGAGAGAGAGAGAGAGAGCGAGATAGAGAGAGAGACAGAGAGATAGACATACAGGGGGGGGGGGTCGAGAAAAAGACAGAGACAGACAGACAGAGACAGACAGACAGAGACAGACAGACAGAGACAGACAGACAGAGACAGAGAGGGGCGTGAGAGAGAGAAAGAGAGACAGAGACAGACAGAGACAGAGACAGAGAGAGGCGAGAGAGAGACAGAGACGGAGACAGAAACAGAAAGACAGACAGAGACAGAGAGAGACACAAAGAGAGGCAGAGACTGAGAGACAGAGAGGGGCGAGATAGATAGATAGACAGAGAGAGAGAGAGGAGAGAGTGAGAGAATGAGAGAGAAACAGAGACAGAGAGGGGCGAGAGAGAGAGAGAGGGAGAAAGAAAGAGAGAGAGAGACAGACAGACAGAGGGGGAGGTCGAGATAGAGAGAGAAAGAGAGAGAGAAAGAGAGAAAGAGAGAGAAAGAAAAAGAAAGAGAGAAAGAGAGAGAGAGGGAGAGGGAAGGGTGTGGGGTGTGGAGTGGTGGGGTGGGTGAAGTGGGGGACCCGGGATAGTGTAGAGTGGGGAAGAGATAGGCTGAGAAAGATCAAGCGAGGCGGAGGTGAGGGGGGGTGAGGGATAAGAGGGAGGGAGGGAGGGAGGGAAGGAGAGAGGAGGGAGAGGCGGAGGTAAAGAGCCCTGCTTCAGTTTTCCAACCAGCCATCAGCTGGTGCATTTATCACGCAATTTATGACTGTGAAACAAGAACCACGCCCTCTTGTTTCTTACCGTTCTCATTGTTGATGCAGTTTTTTTGTTTTTTCATTTTCTTGTTTTTATTCCCTTTTGTGTTTTTTTGTGTTTGCTTTGCGTGCGTAGGTCTGTTGTTGTTGTTGTTGTTCTTCTTCTTCTTCTTCGCATTCTTCTTCTTCGCATTCTTCTTCTTCGCATTCTTGTTGTTGTTGTTGTTCTTCTTCTTCTTCTTCTTCGCATTCTTGTTGTTGTTGTTGTTGTTCTTCTTCTTCTTCTTCGCATTCTTCTTCTTCGCATTCTTCTTCTTCGCATTCTTCTTTTTCGCATTCTTCTTCTTCGCATTCTTCTTCTTCGCATTCTTCTTCTTCGCATTCTTGTTGTTGTTGTTGTTGTTGTTCTTCTTCTTCTTCTTCTTCTTCTTGTTGTCGTCGTCGTCGTTGTTGTTGTTGTTGTTCTTTCTTCTTCTTCTCACTCTCTCTCCCTTCTTCTGTCCCTTTCTCTCTCTTTCTCTCTCCCTCACTTTCTTCTTCTTCTCTCTCTCTCTCTCTCTTCTTCTCTCTCCTCTTCTTCTCTCTCTCTCTCTCTTCTCTCTCTCTCTTCTCTTCTCTCCTCTCTCTCTCTCTTCTTTTCTCTCTCACTCTCTCTCTTCTCTCTCTCTCTCTCTCTCCCTCACTTCTTTCTTCTCTCTCTCTCTCTCTCTCTCTCATCTCTCTCTCTCTCTCTCTCCTCTCTCCTTCTCTCTCTCTCTCTCTCCCTCACTTCTTCTTCTTCTTCTTCTTCTTCTTCTCTCTCTCTCTCTCTCTCTTCTTCTCTCTCTCTCTCTCTCTCTCCCTCACTTCTTCTTCTTCTTCTTCTTCTCTCTCTCTCTCTCTTTCTCCATTCTTTTTCTTCTTCTCCTCCTCCTTCTTCTTCTCTCCTTCTTCTTCTTCTTCTCTCTTTTTCTTTCTCTTTCTCTTTCTTCCTTCTTCTTCTTCTCTCTCCCTCTTTTTTCCTCTGTTGCTCACTTCTCTCCTTTTCTCTCTCTCTCTCTTTCTCTCTTTCTCCCTTCCTTCTTCTCTGTCTCTGGTTCTCTTTCTCTCTCTTTCTCTTCTCTCTCATTCACTTCTCTTCCTCCCTTCTTCTCTCTCTCTCTTTCTTCCTTCCTCTGTCTCTCTCACTTTCTCTCTACCACCCTCCTTTCTCTCTCTTTCTTTTCTCTCTCTTTCTTTTCTCTCTCTTTCTCTCTCTCTCCTCCTTCTCTCTCTCTCCGTTCCTCTTTCTGTCTCTTCTCTTTCTCTCTCTGTCCTTTCTTCTCTTCCCCTTTCTTTCTCTCTCCCTCCTCCTCTTTTCTTCTTTTTCTTCTTCTCTCTCTCCGTCCCTCCTCTCCTCCTCTTCTTCTCTCTCTCCCTTCTTCTCTCCCTTTCTCTCTCTTCTCTCCCTCACTTCTTCTTCTTCTTCTTTATCTCTCTCTCTCTCTCTTTCTCTATTCTTTTTCTTCTTCTTCACCTTCTTCTTCTTCTCTCTTTCACTTTCTCTTTTCTCTCTCTCTTCCTTTTATCTTTCTTCTTCTCTCTCTCCCTCCCTCCTCCTCCTTCTTCTTCTTCTCTCTCTCCCTCACTCCCTCCTCTCTCTCTCTCTCTCCTTTTCTCTTTCTCTCTGTTCCCTTCTCTCTCTCACTCTCTCTCTCTCTCTTTCTCTCTCTCTCTGTCTGTCTGTCTCTCTCTGTCTCTGTCTTCTCTCTCTATCTCCTTCCCTTATTCTTTTTTCTCTGTCTCAACCTGCATCCCCGCTCTCTGTCTCTATCTCTCTTTTTCTGTCTATCTACCCTCCTCCTACCTTTCCCCCCCCTTCTTTTCTCTCCTCCTCTTCCTCTCTCTCCCTCTCTTCCTTTTTCCCTTCTCTCTCCCCTCTCTCTCCCTCTCTCTCTCCCTCTCTCATCTCCCCTTTCTCTTTCCTCCCCTTTTCCCCTTCTTCCTCTCTCCTCACCTCTCTCCTCTCTTCTCTCTCTCTCTTTTTTCTCTCTCTCCCCCTCTCTCTCTTCTTCCCTCTCTCTCCCTCTCTCTCTTCTCTTCCCCTCATCTCTCCCCTCTCTCTCTCATTTTACTCCTTCTCTTCTCTCTCTTCTCTCTCCCCCTCTCTTCTCTCTCTCTCCCCCCTCTCTCTTCTTCTCTCTCTCTCTCCTCTCCCCCTCTCTCTCTCTCTCTTCCTTCCCCCCCCTTTCCTCTCTCCCCCCCCCTTTCTCTCTCTCTCCCCTTCCCTCTCCTCTCTTCTCCTCTCCTTCTCCCTCTCTCTCCCCTTTTTCTCCTCCTTCTTTTCTCTATCTCCTCCTTTTCTCCTTTTCCTCCCTCTCTCTCTCTCTCTTCTTCCCCCCTCTCTCTCTTCTCTCTCTCTCTTTCTCTCCTCTCCCTCTCTCTCCTTCTCTCTCTCTTCCTCTCTTCTTTTCCCTCTCCCCCTCTCTCTCTTCTCCTTCTCTCTCTCCCTCTCTCCTCCTTCTCTCTCCCTTCTCTCCTCCCTCCCCCTCTCTCTCCCTTCTCTCTTCTCTTCTCCCCTCTCTCTCCCCCTCCCTCTCTCTCTCCCCTCTCTCCTCTCCCCCTCTCCTTTTCTCCTCCCTTTTTCCTTTCTTTCTCCCCCTCTCTCCCTCCTCCCTCCCCTCCGCCCTCTTTTCTCTCCTCCTGCGTTTCCCCCTCGTGCTCCTCCCTAAACTTTTTCCTTCTCAAACCTTTTTCCCTCGCTCCTCTCTCCTCTATCCTTTTGTCTGCTATCACCTCTCTCTTTCTCTCTTGTCTGCATCTACCTCTCTCTCATCTCTCTTTTCTGTCTATTACCTCTCACTCTCTTTCTCTCTCTCTCTCTACCCCCCTCCCTTCTTTTTTTCCCCCTCCCCCCCCCCCCCCCCCACACTCTCCCTCCCCCCGTCGCATAAAATTTCTGCTTTTGTATTATTATGTCATTCAATTGCTTAGAAAACACGTTACAGCTTCTGAAGTTCCCCTCGGTGAAAAAAGGGGGTCATTTTTTTTTCTGTGTCTTTTTCTTTTTTGTCTGTCTGTCTCGTCTGTCGCCGTCTTTTTCTGTCTTTTCTGTCTTTGTCTGTCTTTGTCTTCTTGTTTGTCTGTCTTTTTCTGTCTTGTCTGTCTGTCTTTGTCTGTTTTTTTCTTTTTCGTCTGTCCGCTGCCTTTTTTTGGGGGTGTGTGTGTGTTGTGTGTGTTGGGGGGTGTTTTTGGGGGTCTTCTTCGTTGTTGTGTGTGTTTATCTCTGTCTGCTGTCTGTTTTCTTCTGTCTTCTGTGTGTGTGTGTGTTGTGTGCTTCTTCTGTTGTCCCGTTGTGTTTTGTCTCTGTCTGTCTGTCTGTCGTCTCGCTCCCTCTCTTTGTCCCTCCCCCTGTGTGTGTGTGTGTGTGTGTTGTATGTGTGGTTGAGTGTTGTGTTGCGTGTGGTGGTATGTGCTGTGTGGTGTGTACGGGGGGGGGGGT
>JAPXFY010000115.1:0-22500 GCA_030674185.1 Monoplex corrugatus
AACCACACTAGCAAAGCAAAAACTTAACCCTTTGACTCCCTCACCCTGTCCACCAGCATCCTGCATCGTTAACCACACTAGCAAAGCAAAAACTTAACCCTTTGACTCCCTCACCCTGTCCATCAGCACCCTGCATCGTCAACCACACTAGCAAAGCAAAAACTTAACCCTTTGACTCCCGCACCCTGTCCATCAGCACCCTGCATTGTTAACCACACTAGCAAAGCAAAAACTTAACCTTTGACTCCCGCACCCTGTCCATCAGCACCCTGCATTCGTTAACCACACTAGCAAAGCAAAAACTTAACCTTTGACTCCCGCACCCTGTCCATCCAGCACCCTGCATTGTTAACCACACTAGCAAAGCAAAAACTTAACCCTTTGACTCCCGCACCCTGTCCATCAGCACCCTGCATTCGTTAACCACACTAGCAAAGCAAAAACTTAACCTTTGACTCCCGCACCCTGTCCATCAGCACCCTGCATTGTTAACCACACTAGCAAGCAAAAACTTAACCCTTGACTCCCTCACTCGCAGGAACTGGTGGATAGGGTGAGGGATTCAAAGGGTCAAGTTTTTCCAGTCTGTGGATAGGGTGTGGGAGTCAAGGGGTTAAACAGGAAGAAAAGACAAGACAGAGGTAGATTTCATCCATGGCACAGAGCTTATTTCACAAGAGACGACCAGACACCCACCCGGCACCCAACTCACCTACAGGAGCCCACGTTGCCAGTTGACACTCCACTGCCTGAATGGGTAAGCTGTGGAGGGAATATCGAGCTGGTAACACAGATTATATCGAGTATTTGGATTCAACGGAGTAGTTATCGGATTGCATTTGGATTCAATTTTCTGTGAGGTAACAGATTATATCGGATTGTATTTGGATTCAATTTTCTGGGATAAACAGTGGCCTGGTAACACAACAATACAACGGACTATATCGGATTACATTTGGATTCAATTTTCTGTGAGGTAAACTGAGGAATTCCAGCCTGGTAACAAAACACAACGGATTATATCGGATTGCATTTGGATTCAGTTTTCTGTGAGGCAAACTGAGGAATTCCGAACTGGCTAACACAAAACAATGGTTTTATATTGAACTGACTGAATACAGTTTTCTGTGAGGTAAACTAAGGACGTCCGACCTGGCTAACACAAAACAATGGTTTATATTGAACTGACTGAATACAGTTTTCTGTGAGGTAAACTAAGGACGTCCGAACCTGGCTAACACAAAACAATGGATTATATTGAACTGACTGAATACAGTTTTCTGTATAGGGCAAACTGGGGAATTCCGAACTGGCTAACACAAAACAATGGTTATATTGAACTGACTGAATACAGTTTTCTGTGAGGTAAACTAAGGACGTCCGAACTGGCTAACACTAAACAATGGTTATATGAACTGACTGAATACAGTTTTCTGTGAGGTAAACTAAGGACGTCCGAACTGGCTAACAACAAAACAAATGGTTTATATTGAACTGACTGAATACAGTTTTCTGTGAGGTAAACTAGGAGTCCGAACTGGCTAACACAAACAATGGTTTATTGAACTGACTGAATACAGTTTTCTGTGAGGTAAACTAAGGACGTCCGAACTGGCTAACACTAAACAATGGTTTATATTGAACTGACTGAATACAGTTTTCTGTGAGGTAAACTAAGGACGTCCGACTGGCTAACACTAAACAATGGATTATATTGAACTGACTGAATACAGTTTTCTGTGAGGTAAACTAAGGACGTCCGAACTGGCTAACACTAAACAATGGTTATATTGAACTGACTGAATACAGTTTTCTGTGAGGTAAACTAAGTAAGTCCGACCAGGTAAAACAAAACATGGATTATATCGAACTGAACTGAAACATGAAGAACATGAAATCCACTCATGCAAATGTGCAAACCTTGACACAGGTTGATAAATTCAAATACCTGGGAACGATCATTTCATCAGACGGCAGATGCACATCAGAAATAGCCGGCAGAATCGGCCAAGCCTAAACAGCATTCAAGACAGTCAACAAGCAAAGACAGAACAAGATTGAGGCAGCCGAGATGCGGTTTCTAAGAAGAATGTTGAGAGTTCCATGGACAGCAAAGAAAACAAACGAGACAGTCTTGATGGAGGCAGACTCAAGTAGGTCAATCATACAGAAGATTAGGAAAAGACAGGCAACATTTATAGGACATTTTATGAGGAAGGGGGATTTGGAGCACCTGGTCACAACAGGAAAGCTGGAGGGAAAGAGAGCACCAGGTAGACCCAGGGAGAAAATGCTGGACGGACTTGCAGAGTGGCTGGGGACGAGGAGGGTGGGGGAGATGCTAGGGGCAACGAGAGAGAGAGACAAATGGAAGTCCATTATCACCAACGCCATGCGGCAGGGCACTGATGATGATGATTGATTGAAACTAAAGGACGTCCCGACCTGGTAAAACAAAACATGGATTATATCAAACTGAACTGGATAGTTCTCTGCGAGGTAAACTAAGGACATCCGACCTGGTAAAACAAACAATGTATTATATCAAATTGGACTGGACTAAGTCTTCAATGAGGTAAACTAAGGACGTCCCACCTGGGTAAAACAAAACAATAGATTGTATCGAGTTGGACTGAAATGGGGCAGAATGAAAACTCAAAGACATCAGATCTTGAGCTCATGGTTTTATCAAAAGTATCAGCCAGCAGGACGAAAGACAACGACAGTACTTGGCACTTGCTAAGCAGGAAGACCACTGATTGGTCAGTGCCGATCACATGCAAATCTCACGACAACAATACAAAAGCTTCAAAAACTGTGACCAATGATAGAAAGCTTTGGCTGGCTATGATTGAGGCAGCCGAGATGTGGTTTCTAAGAAGAATGTTGAGAGTTCCATGGACAGCCAAGAAAACAAACGAGACAGTCTTGATGGTGGCAGACACAAGAAGATCATTGATAAAAATGATTAGGAAAAGACAAGCAACATTTTATAGGCCATTTGTGACCTCCCACCACGAAATCAGTCTTAACTAGCATTTTGAGATATACATATCACTGGAAAGTGTACATTCTGCTGATTATTTTGATACTTGAATAAAGCTTGTACTAAAAAAATGTAGAAGTTATGTATGTTTAAAGTCATTAAGTTGTATGAAGGCCATTTTGAGAAAACGGCCTCTAAGTTTTTGTGTGTTCTCCTACACATTTTCCTTAAATTTCTTTATTTGGTGGCTTTGACCCAGTTTGTTTCTAATTTTCATTATCTCAAAGGTGCACCAAAGAGCTTTCCATCAGTATATTACATGTGCGGGTACTGTAAGGTTACGGTTCATAATAAGAGACAAAAATAGGTACTTTTGGTAGGAAATTGCATTCTTTCTGCTGCGATCAGTGCATTAAAATACCGATTTAAATTGATTAATAATATTTTTTCAAAAAAAAAATTTCTGTGGAGGATAGATTATAGTCTACAGAAATCAATTTTGAGAAAAAGTAAAAACACCCCAGATAGACCCTCAGTCACCTTTTCAGCTCCCAGTGCTGTTCGACTGACTGTGAATTAAGACTAATTTCGTGGTGGGAGGTCACATTTTATGAAGAACGGAGAATTAGAGTACCTGGTCACAACAGGAAAGCTGGTGGGAAAGAGACCACCAGGTAGACCCAAGGAAAAAATATTGGACGGACTTGCAGAATGGCTGGGGACATAGAGGGTGGAAGATGTGCTTGCGGTGACAAGGGATAGATACATATGGAGGGCCATGATCGCCAACGCCATGCGGCAGGGCACATAATGATGAATGATGATAGAAAGTTAACCTAGTCAGGTTAGCTATTTGCTTTCTACAAAGTTAACCTTTTGACTCCCGCACCCTATCCAACAACCACAAAAAATTAACCCTTTGACTCACCTCACCCTATTCACCAGCTTCCAACAAGTGGACAGGTTGAGGGAGTCAAAGGGTTAAGTTTTTGCTCTGCTAGCATGGTTGACAATGCAGGATGCTGGTGGACAGGGTGAGGGAGTCAAAGGGTTAAGTTTTTGCTGTGCTAGCATGGTTGATAATGAAGGATGCTGGTGGACAGGGTGTGGGAGTCAAAGGGTTAAGTTTTTTTTTTACTGGACAGGGTGTGGAAGTCAAAGGGTTAAGTTTTTTTTAAACTCTGCTTGAACGGTTGGCGATGCAGGGTGCTGGTGGACAGGGTGAGGGAGTCAAAAGGTTAAGTTTATGCTGTGCTAGCATGGCTGACAATTCAGGATGCTGGTGGACAGGGTGAGGGAGTCAAAGGGTTAAGGTTTTGCTTTGCTAGCATGGTTGACAATGCAGGAAGCTGGTGGATAGGGTGAGGGAGTCAAATGGTTAAGTTTTTGCTTTGCCAGAATGGTTGACATTGCAGGAAGCTGGTGGACAGGGTGAGGGAAATGAAGGGTTAAGTTTTTCCTCTGTTAGAATGGTTGACAATGCAGGGTGCTGTTGGACAGGGTGAGGGAGTCAAAGGGTTAAGTTTTTCCTTTGCAAGCATGGTTGACAATGCAGGAAGCTGTTGGACAGGGTGAGGGAGTCAAAGGGTTAAGTTTTTGCTTTGCAAGCATGGTTGACAATGCAGGAAGCTGGTGGACTGGGTGAGGGAGTCAAAGGGTTAAGTTTTTGCTTTGCAAGCATGGTTGACAATGCAGGAAGCTGGTGGACAGGGTGAGGGAGTCAAAGGGTTAAGTTTTTGCTCAGCTAGAATCAAAACAGGAAAGCTGGAGGGAAAGAGAACACCAGGTAGACCCAGGAAGAAAATATTGGACGGACTTGCAGGGTGGCTGAGGACAGAGAGGGTGGAAGATGTACTTGCAGCGACAAGGGATAGATTCCTATGGAGGGCCACGATCGCCAACGCCACGCGGCAGGGCACTTGATGATGTTAATGATTCGCAATGCAGGATGTTTGGTGGACAGAGTGAGAGAGTCCAAGGGTTTTAAAACAAAAATCTAAATCAAAAAGAACAAGCATAAAAACGTTGTCGTCTTACTTGAGTTCTCTTAAGACTTCCAAAGACAGATAGCCACTGTCGCCAAAGTCGAAGTAATAAATGTCGATTTTCCCGTCCTCAAAACCCTCCACGCGGGCGCGATACCAGTCTGCGCCGAAAGGGGCCGCAACCACGTCGCCCTCCTTCACCTCCTTCAGTTTGTACTTCTGGTAGAATATCAACAGTCACAACAACAACAACAAATCTATATCGATTTGCCTGTCAGTGTTCAAACAAGGCGTTCTTTTCATCCGTGGTGGTGTCCATATAGACACACACACACATAAACACACACACAAAAACATGCACATATATACATACATATACACACACACACACACACACACAAACACACACACAAAAACACGCACATACATACACACACACACACACACACACACACAAACACGCAAACTCACACACACACACACAAAAAAACCACACACACACACACACACAAAAAAACCCACACACACTCACACACACACACACACATACATTCTCTCTCTCTCTCTCCCTTTTCTCATACCTTTATATAGTATAGCCAATACACACACACACACCACATACACATACACACACACACATACATACACACATACACACACACATACATACACACACATACACACACACACATACATACACACACATACACACACACACATACACACACACACATACATACACACATAACACATACATACACACACCCACCCCCCACCCAGACACACACACACACCACATACACTCCCCACACACAAACATACACACACACATCACATAGAACCCCCCCCCCCCCCCCACACACACTCACACATATTCACACAACACACACTTACAGAGACACACACACACACACACAGACACACACACAGAGACACACACAAATACACCCACACACACATACTACATACACTCCCCCCTACACACACACATACCACATCCACACACACAGAGACACGTACATACACACCACATACACCCCCCCCCCCCCAACACACACACACACACACACACACACACACACACACACACAACACACACACACACACACACACACACACACACACACACACACACAACACACACACACACACACACCACACACACCTCAGCAGTGTCAGGGTTGCTGTAAAATTCAATCATTTCGTCCGTCATGGCGTCCAGGTTGCCAGAGACGGTATCCACCATCTGGACCCAAAAATGACCACAATGCTCCACCGCCGACACAAACACGTCCGTCTTTTCCCATAAAGGCTCCGCTTCTGGAATCTCTGAGCTGTGCTGATCCCCTGCTTCCCACGATTCGTCCTTCTCTACCACTGTAACACGTTAACATTTTTATCTTCTTAGTCTTCTTCTTACATCTTAGTTCTAATTGTTGCTTTAAAGCCCAGCCGACTGCGTACAACCATATCAGGGGTATAATCGCTTCAAAACGTACTTAACTTCAACAGGGAAAAAAAAAAAAGAAAATATAATTAAGTACACATATCGATGCATTCGCGCACAAAATCTTACAACATGCCCCCGGCGCTGACCACTCCATCCACTTTATCGCACAAGGGATTTAAAAAACACACCTGAACACAAATTTAAGCATACAAAAGGACACCAAAGCATATACAAAAAGAGGCATAAATTACCTGAAATTACTTCCGCATATTTCACTTCCCTAGAGCCAAAAATGTACTTAATACATGTACCCAATCATCAATCCTAAGAAAAAGTATGTAAGACTTTATCGAAACACAGACAGTTAAATGGACCAGCAAGGCAGAAAATGATAGAAAGAAATGACAGAAAGCAAAGGAGGAAGAAAGAAACAAAGAGTGACAGAAAAGAGGGAATTTCTATCACAGAATTTCCAGAAGGTGGGGATACTATTTATACTGAACAAGCCCCCAGCATCCCCATGGTGGATCTTGCTTGTTCTTACAGGCAGACACAAAAAAGAACATTAACAAAGAAGATTACGAAAAGGCAAAAAGACGTTTTATGAGGCAAGAGAAATTTGAGCACCTAGTCACAACAGGAAAGCTGGAGGGAAATACCAGATAGACCCAGGGAGAAAATATTGGACGGACTTATGGAGTGGATGAAGACACAGAGAGTGGGAGATGTATTTGCAGCGACAACGGATACACCCATATGGAGGGCTATGATCTCCAACGCTATGTGGCAGGGCACATGATGGTAATGATTCTTGTTCTGATTATTTAAATCCCCGCTGACTGACACAGCCATATCAGGGCTGTAACCATTACAAAACATACATCTGATTAAAAAAAAACAAAAGGCAAAGAAAATTAACAGCACATATCAATACATTTGCAGACATAATCTAAGGATACGCCCCAGGCGCTGACCACTCTATCCAATTTATCATTACGGGGATTTTAAAATATCAAATCTCTGTACAAATATATAAATATAACGAAGTACACTAACACACAGATTCTTCTTCTTCTTCTTCTTCTTGGCGTACGCTGCTACACAATCATCTGAGTCCGGGCGATGAATGCAGCCATCTTTTCCAGCTCCTGTCTGCAGTCATGGAGTTTGGTTGTCAGCGGAGTGTCTGTCGGCCACACGTCCTGTCTTGCCACCTGGTGAAGGGAACATCTTTGGAGTATATGCTCTGTGGTTTGGTCTTCTTGACTGCAGGGATAGGTTGGGGAGGGCGCCAGCTTCAGTTTGCGGTACATGTGGCTGTTCAGCCTATTGTGACCAGTGCGCAGTGACCAGTCTCACCAGGACAACTTGCTGCTCTCTAGACAAAAGGTGGTAGTCATCCCTGTGTCGTCTCGGCATGGAAAGCGCCCTGATGACGCTCCTCTGATGACGCTGTTGTTAGGTTGTTCTTCTCTGGCTCCCTCCTTAGCAAGGATATCAGCTCGCTCATTCCCGGAGACTCCGCAATGGGCTGGAATCCACTGCAGAACTGCTCTTCTGGTTATGGCAACCTGGTGCAGAGCTCTAGACAGGAGGGGGAGCGTGTTGTTCTGGCATGCCTGCAGCACGGAGAGGGCGTCAGACAAGAAGACAACTTGTCTGCAGTCACAGTCTGTAGCCCGAATCTCAGCGAGGTAGTTAGTACTGTGTCTTCCAGTGGCGACACTTGAGTAAAACATAGATATAAACTGGCCTAAATCACCTTAAACTGCTTGTGCACATCACACCTCTTAAGAGCCAAAAATGTGACCCGCTCTGACAAAAGGTACAAGTCGGGCGAGGCCTTCTGCTGCTGTGGGCTGAAAACTCTGAACAGGGACAATTTTGTCAATTTTGAGTTTTCTGCATTTTCATGCTCTATAACCACTTTTACACCATGTCCTAACACAATAAAGTCAAATTTAATCGATAAGTATCATTTTTTTGTGTTTTAATGTGTTGTAAGTGCTACTATCTGGCCGCTGAAAGCTGCCTGATCGCCCCATATTGGTGATCAAAGTATGCTTTTCTTAAATTTATTTTTCTTTTTGTTGTTTTGGACGGATGAACATTTAAGTAAACAAGGGAAGTATGGAATTCCAGCTGATTTGGTTGATATTTAATGCTTGTTGCTAAGGAGTTTCTGACCATACCCTTTCAATTTAGACCTATTCTCTTCAACACTGTTTTTCTCAAAATGGCTGACTTGACCCCTCTCATCTTTGAAAGCCCATAACTTTTTTTGTTTCTGTAGCAGAAACTCAACTTTAGTACCATTTGAAAGCTGAGATTCTAAACTTTATACATATAGTGATACCATAACCTGAAAATGCCTAAATTGAGACTTATTGTGCCTTTTGTGAGAATGGGTCACAAATGCACTTATACATGTACACAATTACAAATTCTAACAGAAAGTACATAATGCTTTACAGAACACATACTGGTGAATGGACCAGCAAGGAAAAAAAATGGGAAGACACAACAGAAAGCAAACGAACAAGGCAGAAACAAAGAGAGTGACAGAAAAGAGGAAATGTCTAGCACAGGATTTCCAGAAGGTAGGGACACTATTTATACTCAAACAGCCCCAGCATCCCCAAGGGGGGTAACTGGAAAACTAAAGAAAAAATAATAAATAAACTTGACCGAAGCTGGTAAATATCTATTCATAACAAAAGAAAATACTACATAAATTTTTTACCCAAAGCTGGTAAAGATATGTACATAGTAAAAGGAAAAAATATCAAATAAAATTTTACCCAAAGCTGGCAAAGACCCACATGTAACTAAAGAAAAATAATAAATCAACTTTTACCCAAAGTGGGTAAAGATCCATCCATAACAAAAGTAATAAATAAAACTTTTACCCAAACTTAATAAAGAATTATCCGTAACAAAAGAAAACAAT
This sequence comes from Monoplex corrugatus, assembly GCA_030674185.1. NCBI lineage: Eukaryota > Metazoa > Mollusca > Gastropoda > Littorinimorpha > Ranellidae > Monoplex > Monoplex corrugatus. The sequence goes on from JAPXFY010000115.1 coordinate 9,372, forward strand.
AAACAAAAGAAAAAAATACTCTTTGACCCAAAATCAGTAAAGATCCATCCATAAAGGCTGAGAAAATCTTGCTAACACATTTTGTCAGACAAACACCTCTCTCCACTTGGTAGGAAAGGCTCCCATTTACATTTTCTCCACTTCATAAAAAAACCATCTTTTAAAATTTTCTCCACCTGAAACAAAACAATTTCCAAAACAAGTGCGACTGCCCGCGCCCAAGCAAACAGGAACCAGAAGAACAAGAAAACCAATGTAAGCGCGTATTTAACAAAACAAGACAAAACAACCGCAAATTTTCGGCTAACAATTTCCCTTTTAGAATTTTCTCCACCTGAAACAAAACAATTTCCCTTTTAGAATTTTCTCCACTTGATACAAAACAATTTCCCTTTAAACTTGATACAAAAACAATTTCCCTTTGAAAATTTTCTCCACTTGATACTAAACAATTTCGCTTTAAAATTTTCTCCACTTGATACAAAACAATTTCCCTTTTAAAATTTTCTCCACTTGATACAAAACAATTTCCCTTTTAAAATTTTCTCCACTTCATACAAAACAGTCTCCCTTTGAAAAAAAACAAAAACAAATAAAAGGCGACAGCAGAGGACAGGGTGAGTAGTCAGAAGGTTCAGTTTTTACAGTTGTGAGGCGTGGACAGTCAACATACAAAGCCAGGACAAGATTGAGGCAGTTGAAATGTGGTTTCTAAGAAGAATGTTGAGAGTTCCACGGACAGCAAAAAAAACAAACGAGACAGTCTTGATGGAGGCAGACACAAGAAGATCATTGATAAAAAAGACATGGAAAAGACAAGCAACGTTTATAGCACATTTTATGAGGAAAGGGGAATTTGAGCACCTGGTCACAACAAGAAAGCTGGAGAGAAAGAGAGCACCAGGTAGACCCAGGGAGAAAATATTGGACAGACTTGCAGGGTGGCTGAGGACAGAGAGGGTGGAAGATGTGCTTGCAGCGACAAGGAATAGATACATATGGAGGGCCATGATCGCCAACGCCATGGCACATGATGATGATGATGAGCATAGTTGACAATGCAGGATGCTGGTGGACAGGGTGAGGGAGTCAAAGGATTAAGTTTTTGTTTTGCTTGCATGGTTGACAATGCAGGATACTGGTGGATAGGGTGAGTGAGTCAAAGGGTTAAGTTTTTGCTTTGCTAGCATGGTTGACAACGCAGGATGCTGGTGGATAGGGTGAGGGAGTCAGAGGGTTAAGTTTTTGTTTAGCTAGCACAGTCGACAACGCAGGATGCTGGTGGACAGGGTGAGGGAGTCAAAGGGTTAAGTTTTTGCTTTGCTAGCACGGTTGGCAATACAGGATGCTGGTGGATAGGGCGTGAGAGTCCGAGGGTTAAGTTTTTGCTTCGCTGGTGGATAGGAGCCACAGGGTTAACAGAAAAGGACTGAATCAAACAACCCAACGTTACCTCTAGATGGCAGCACTAACGCCTCCTTCCTGTCCTCAGGGTCCTGCTTGTCCATCTTCCTCTGCTCTCTGTCAGCTCCCTCCGCCGCTTTTCTGCTTCGAAATTCCTCCTCCTCCATCACTTTATCCTTGATCAGCGACTGTTGGACAGTTCAGTTCATATTGCTTACAGCCCAGCCGACTACTGCAGCCATATCAGGGCTAACACCACATCAAAAAAACAAAAAACAAAACAAAAAAACCCACCAAAAAACAACAAACAAAAACCCATTAAGATAAAAGACAACAGTTAAAAACCATGCTCACCATCAACCTTGCAAATCTAAAATGCCATTAAAGAAAAACAGACGTAAAAATCACATCATGTGAAATCTATTGATCTCTTGTAAAAACTGGAAAATTGCATCAGGAGGGACATCTCGGAAGAGGTTCTTTAAGGAATCCGCCGCGTAGTGCTTTTTGTCTCGCATCGTACAAGTCCCAGCAATCGAGGAGGAGGTGTCGGATGCTCAACGGCTCATCACACGGTATACACCATGGTGCTTCATTTTTCAAAAGGTACGAGTGAGTGTAGGATGTGTGACCCGTGTGTAACCTACATAACACTGTCTCTGTCTTACGTGTTTCCCGCAGCAGATGGGAGAATTTCTGTCAGGTTAGGGCGGATTTGGAAAAGTTTGTTATTTTGTCTGTTCATTCCAGTCCTCCTGCCACAGATAACTTTTGGACAGAGTTATCTCCCTGTCAGTAACTCTTACGATTAAAACGATGAATAATGCCCTGTGGCGCCACCTGCTGGGAGACGATTGGTTGGTCACTCCCACACACGCTTGCATGCGCACGCGCGCACACACACACACACACAAGCCGATAAAGGGAGAGGGAAAGAAACAGAGAGAGACAGAGAGACAGACAGAGACAGAGAGACAGACAGACAGAGACAGAGAGACAGAGACAGAGACAGACAGACAGACAGACAGACAGACACAGAGAGACAGACAGAGAGACAGAGAGAAAGACAGACAGACACAGAGAGAGACAGACAGACAGAGAGAGACAGACAGACAGAGAGACAGACAGACAGAGGCAGACAGACACAGAGAGAGAGACAGACAGACAGAGATACAGACAGAGAGAGAGCGACAGACAGACAGAGAGAGAGAGAGACAGACAGACAGACAGAAATACAGACAGAGAGAGAGGCAGACAGACAGAGAGAGACAGACAGAGAGACAGACAGACAGAGAGAGAGACAGACAGACAGAGAGAGAGACAGACAGACAGACAGAGATACAGACAGAGAGAGAGAGAGAGGCAGACAGACAGAGAGAGAGAGACAGACAGACAGACAGAGATACAGAGACAGACAGACAGAGAGAGAGAGAGACAGACAGACAGACAGATAAAGAGGGACAGAGAATGAGAGAGACAGAGAAGCAAAGATAGACAGTGAGATAGAGAGGAGGACAGCGTGAGAAAGAAAGACACACACATATATATAGACAGATAGATACAGAGAGAGAGAGAGAGACAGAGACAAAGAGAGAGAGAAAGAGATAGATAGATAGATAGATAGACAGACAGACAGATAGATAGATAGATAGTGAAACAGAGAGAATGACACAGACAGACAGAGACAGACAGACAGACAGATAGATAGATAGATAGGTAGTGAGACAGAGAGAGAATGAGACAGACAGAGACAGACACCCAGACAGACAGACACCTTGGCCAGGGCCATGTTGGTACAAGGACCAGTAATGGTCACTTTACGAGGACCCTCAGGACCCGAGTCCTGCGATCGGTCAATCATTATCATGCACTTGCTGGCCCTATGGATGCCGCTGATCGTCTGTCCTCCTCGACCTGAAAATACACAGGGGGATCATCCGTAATTTTCCAAATCCTAAGTACGCATATATCAGCTTCCAACAACAACTTCCCAACTGACAAGAACACATGTACCAAATATCTCTTCCCAACAGCTTTCTTATTCCAAATGTACAGTACTGACTCCTTCCCCCAAACTTACAGTTTCGCTTTTAGTTTATCTACATAACCTCTCAACGAGACAGTCTTGATGGAGGCAGACACAAGTAGATCACTCATAAGGAAGATTAGGAAAAGACAGGCAATATTTATAGGCCATTTTATGAGGAAGAGGGATTTGGAGCACCTGGTCACAATGGGAAAGCTGGAGGGAAAGAGAGCACCAGGTAGACTCAGGGAGAAAATGCTGGACGGACTTGCAGAGTGGCTGGGGATGAGGAGGGTGGGGGAGATGCTGGGGGCAATGAGAGATGGAGATGGTTGGAAGTCCATGGTCCCCAACGCCATACGGCAGGGCACCTGATGATGATGATGATGACATAACCTCTCACGGCTGTGCAAAACTGGCCAAATCGTTCTCTTTAGTTTGCCTGCGGACGGCAGCTATAGGCCTTCAAAGCCTGGCATTCCAGAGGGGGGAAGGGGGTGTGATGCAGGGTCGAGACGGGGTCACGGCAGTAGCTGCGGATGAATCCCTTCTTTGTCTGTATTAAAACTGTGTCATTTCACCCCCTCTTCTCCTGTCTGTAGACACGGAACCTAAGATATCTGGATGTTGACTTTTTGTGATTTACAAGTTTGTTCTAAGTGCCCGCGTTACGTCTAAGAATTAGAATTTGTACCGTTGACTGAAGTTTGTAATCTACAAACTTTTGCAGTCACTGTGTGTTCAACTGCTGTGCTTTTTTGTTAAAATGTGTATTCTTCACATGTTGAAACTTCTTATTCCACTGATGCTGATTTCGTTTTCTCATCCTTTTGTTCTCGTTTTATTTCATCTATTTATTTATTTTGTTGTTGTTGACTTGGAGACTGGTTTCCAAATATATATGTGATGCTGAAGTGTTGATGTGTATGGAGTTAAGTGAAAGTTTAAGGATAAGTTACTCACTATAATCTGCTTTGAACATCACATCATTCAGTCTTGTACTCAGAGCACTGTTGTGAGAGAACTGAACAGTTTTGTTGTTTTGATCGTAGTTCTTTCCTTACGTATTAGTGTTAAGTGTTGTGCGTAGAATTGAACAATGGCTGTTGTTTATGTACACACCTCTCCTCCCAGGTTCAGGTCGAAAACTTTCAAGTAAGTGGAGGTGCACGCTGGCATGCTGTAGTTTGTGTGGCATGTTGTTCTGTGTGCATGAAAATTGTCAGGACTGCATTAACGGCGGTTTAAAACAGCAAAATTTTGTGAAATCGGAAATTAACCGTCTCCGTGCTTGTGATTGTGCATGTATTTGAACTAACACTGCAGTCTGCTTTGCCAGTCAAACATATTCGTGTTTGGTATCATTTTAAAGCTCGTGGTTCTGGCCATCCAGCTATCTACAATACACTCTTATTTGGCTAGAGCGCTTTAAAAAAATGTATCATTTAAAGTCATACCCATTTCCCCCAGTTAAACGCCAGATGTCAGCTATGGCTGCTGACAGGCGAGATATAAACAATCTGCCCAGGGAAGGCAGGCATCATGGTCGGGTCACGCATAGGTCAGTGCACTCGGCTCAGCAACTAAAGGGAAGGGTTGGAACAGCAGTGCTCTCAGCTCATCATCATCATCAAGCGCCTTGCCAAATGCCGTTGGCAATCAAGGCCCTCCATCATGTATCTGTCCCTTGTTGCTGCAAGTACATCTTCCACTCTCTCTGTCCTCAGCCACCCTGCAAGTCCGTCCAATATTTTCTCCCTGGGTCTACCTGGTGCTCTCTTTCCCTCCAGCTTCCCTGTTGTGACCAAGTGCTCTAATTCCCCTTTCCTCATAAAATGGCCTATAAATGTTGCCTGTCTTTTCCTGATCTTCCTTATGAGTGATCTACTTGTGTCTGCCTCCATCAGGACTGTCTCATTTGTTTTCTTTGCTGTCCATGGAACTCTCAACATTCTTCTTAGAAACCACATTTTCGGCTTTGCGTGTTGACTGTCCACGCCTCACAATCGTACAACATTACTAGTTCTATATAACATTCAAGAACTCTCTTCCTGATGTTAACTGATAGGCATTTGTTGGTAAGAACGCCTTTCATCTTCTTGAATGCTGTTTTGGTTTGGCCGATTCTGCTGGCTATTTCTGATGTGCATCTGCCCTCTGGTGAAATGATAATTCCCAGATATTTAAACTTATCAACAACCAACCTCTCAGCTGTGGGAAGGAATTCCCTATGCATTAATGCCACTAATGCCATGTGATGGAGAAGATCCAAAATGATCATGGCACAAGCCTTAAGCCTGCACATAAACCGATGAGCTGGCAAGGTCCTGAGGTCCTACCTAGCGTATGGTTAACACAACGGACTACCGACTGGAAGGTTGTGGGTTCGAATCCCCATCAGTACCTTCAAAAATCATTGTGGGATTTTTCGGCTCTAACCGGCTCCTACATAGACTTGGGCGTGCTATGGGCTCATTGGGAAGACTGGGACCACACAGTCGAGTCTCATCCACTTCATGGATGCCTCATTGAGGGTGCTGCTGAAATCGTCTGACCAGCACTGCAGGTGTCTGTATCTCTCGGGCCTGGTTGGCGTCAGGATGTATTATGACAGTAAGCATAGAGTACAGCCCTGTCACTCAGTCTCAATCCTAGATGGAACTTCATAGCGTCATGATCATCATCCTCATTGACATCATCATCATCGCACTGTAAAAAAAAGTGTGCCAGCTTCTGTGACCATTAAAGTGCAGCAAAAAATGGAACGGAAAAAACAAAAAAGGTGAGCGCAAAGGTAACCTCCCTGAGTGCAATGATCCTTAAAAAAAAACCCAACAACAACAACTTATGAAAGTATGATGGATGTGTATATGTACAAAACTTGCAAGCTGCAAGTGAACATGCACCCAGACTGTAAGTGCACACGTACCGATGATCCGCCCCACGCAGTATCCTGGCACCAGAATCTCCTCGGTGACGACGGCAGGAATGTCGGACACGATCTGTCGGATCATGATCTCTGCCTTTTGGGCCGACTCCGGGTCGCCGCGGATGTAGACGGTGCGTTGCTGCTCGTTGTCCTTATCACGCTCCGCCTCACTGCGCTCGGAAAAATTGACCTTGGCCCCCGTCTCCTCCTCAATCTGAAACAAATAATGATAACAGTAACAACAAGAACAACAATAATAACAACAACAACAATGATGACAATAATAATGATAATCATAATAACAATAACAACAACAATAATTATAACAATGATACTACTACTACTAATACTAAAAATAACAGCAATAATAATAATAATAACAATAATAATTATCATCATCATCATCATCACTATCATCAGGTGCCCTGCCGCATGGCGTTGGCGACCATGGACTTCCAACCATCTCTATCTCTCGTTGCCCCCAGCATCTCCCCCACCCCCCTCATCCCCAGCCACTCTGCAAGTCCGTCCAGCATTTTCTCCCTGGGTCTACCCGGTGCTCTCTTTCCCTCCAGCTTTCCCGTTGTGACCAGGTGCTCCAAATCCCCCTTCCTCATAAAATGGCCTATAAATGTTGCTTGTCTTTTCCTAATCTTCCTTATGAGTGATCTACTTGTGTAATAATAATAATAATAATAACAATTATAACAGTAACAACAATAATAATAATGATGGTAGTCCTTCGTTGCCGAAGATGACGATGAAATCCTGCAGCTCATCTGTGGACGCGCATGTGGCTGTGCAATCCGATCTTGGATGTACAATGTCTGTTGCAGTGCAGGGTTCCCAGGTGGTGGGCATGAAGCCAAAAAAGGACCTTTAAAGGACTTTATAAGGACCTCAAATCAGTTTAAAAGGACCTTTGCCAACATGACTTTACAGTACACCCTAATCTATTTGACATGCAGAACAGCAGACACTTACCTCTCAGAAACGGAGGAACAGCTAATCCCATTTGACTATCGTATTCAGTCTTTGCAATTCAAGTCACTGTAGGTCTCTTTGGCTGAATGTTATTGTCACAAAGTTTTATTTCACAAATATATAGATTATTGAGTTTTCACTTTCACTGTGAACAGTGTGAGTCACGAACTATTGTAGACACATAATGATGAATCACTTTCATTCCATTGTTTTTACCGTCAGATCCACTACACTACTATTACACATTCTACTGTCACATCCACTACACTACTATTTACACATGTATGTATTTTTCTTCAGTTCACACACTTCACAGCTTCTTAAGTTCCTCTTGTTTCTTTGCCAGTTGAATGGATAGACTGCTGGCTATGTCTTGTTTGTCCCTTGAAGACAGGCGAAGCTCATTGGACCTCTCCACGAATGTGAAGCTCCTCTGTTCCTGAGCTTTAAAACTCAGGTTGTCAGCTTCAACAGCGAGTTGCTTTGAATCATTTTCTGCTTTCTTTTTCTTCTTCTCCAGCTCCCCAATCTCTTGTTCAAGAGCCTTCCGCTTCAGTTGGTTCTGGGTTGTCTCCTTTTCCTGACATTGTTCTTTCAGGTGTTCGTTGTATCTGCCCCATGCAGCACTTGCAGACACGAGGAGGGCTTGTCCAGCTTGACGTTCTGGATTCCACCAACATCACGGATGTGGTCTATTATGACCCGTCGGGCTTTGAGTGCTTTCTGGCTCAGATTGTCAGCAGAAGCTTCTTTATTGTGGGAAAATCCTCGTTCTACTGTGGCTTGCCCATGGGACAGCAGCAGCATGTTCTTAACGAAAGGCCTGAGGTTGGAGAACTGGGAGTGTTCTAGAGCCAGGCACCACCAGGTGTCCACCCTGTCTTTCTCACAGTTGAAGGAGCTGGCTGAGTGCGTGGCAGCAGTAGGCAGGAAGTTGGTGAACTCCTGAAGAATGGTGTCCGCCTTCACTTCAGTCACTCTGCCGCTGTCAATGGCATTCTTCAGAAGAAGACTCATTTTCCTTTGGCTCTCTTCTTTGTTGTTGAGCTTGGCAGGGTCCAGGCATGACATGTTTCTGGCCACTCCGTATTTTAGTGGGCACTTTTCTATCATTTTCCCTACTAGTTTCATCAGAAAGCTTCGACACTGTTTGTCAAAGTCCCTGATTAGTCCCTCGGATACACCTGGCAGCTTCTTTGCCTTGTTGACGAGGCTTGTCGTCTTAAAGTCCAACTGCACTCTTGCTCGCAGATTGTTTGCATCCTCCAAGTCTATCTGACTCAGTGGGGTATCAGTTAGCACATCCTCTTTGATGAACCTCTGCATGAGGTTCTTCAGCATGGTCTGGAGATCCGTGGCCATGAAAGGCATGAGGGGCTTGTCTGCCTGGTATTTTTTCAGGAATGGTTCAATGAGCCGAGCAACAGATGCAAAGAAAGACAGTTGGCTGGGCAGCAAGGGGTTGTTGACACCAGTTTTCAAACATTCAAAACTGTTATTACGTGGCAGAGCGATCTTCTTGGTCAGCGCAGCTTTCACAAACAAATCTAGATTGGGCAACAGTTCAATGGCTCGCATTGCAGGCACAGCATTCTCCAGCCACCTGTGGCGACAGAACTTCAATGGAAGAGAGGATGCTTGGGTTGTGGCATAGTAATCCTCAAAGCGAGCTGGACTGTCTTCAAAGAGCTTGTAGGATGCAGACAAAAAGTCTTCTATTTTCCACCCTGTGGCTTCACAACCGGTACGGAAGGCGTTGTGCAGAGTGTGAAGGCCACAGCTTCCCACATGCAGCAAGGAGACTCCATGGTTGTCTTTCATGTCACAGTTGATGGTGTTGTAGACAGTCCAATTCACGTTGGGCCCATCCATGCCAAGCTGTAGCAAGTCTCTCTTGTTCAAGTTGGACTTTGTGAAGACTGACTCAAACTTTGCAATCATGTCCTTTCCTGTGGCGTGGCCCAAAAACTCTGAAGTCAAATACCGTGTTTTCACAACAGAATCTTGCCAGATTCGTATCATAAAGTCCATTTGCGTCATGTGGTTTTGCTTGTTCAAAGACTCGTCAAGAGCAAAACATATCCTAGTTCAGAGGAAGCCTTGACATTCTTTTGTAGCAGCTCAGAAAATCGGGGTTCAAGCCCAAATGTTGTCAGGTATCGGCACCTTGTTTCCCCACATTGAAATCTGGCAGCAATGTCACTGTCTGAGAACATAGATCTGAACAATTCTCCGCTCTGCTCTGATGATCTGTAACTGTAGTGGCAGTCCACAATTTTCATTGCCCACAACACTTCAGCCTTCAACCGACCACTGTCAAGATCAAAACTAGACTTAGGCCTAGTACTAGTAGTAGATATCTGTGCTTGGACTTGTTCTGACACACCTTCATTGCTGGCAGTTGCACGACTAGTGCTGCTAGTTGAACTGTAAGTGACTGTGCTTGTACTGTTTGTTGAAAAGAAATCAGTCATGTTACATCTGGTGTCTGCCTTGATTTTTCGTTCATTTTTCACATGTCTGTCCGTCTTGGCATGTTGTTTAAGGACACTCTCTCCCATTGATGCAATTTTCAACGAAACTCCACAAAAAAGGCACCGAGCAGAATGCTTGTCCACAGTATCCCTTCTCACCCACTCACAATAAACTTTTTCAGATAACCATCTATCCTGAAAGGAACATTTCCCTGGCATTTTGAACTTTTAGCTTGAAAACACTTTACAAACTAGGCCTCCATCCGAATTAACTAGCAATGTAAGGAAAAAAGGAGGGAGGAGGAGAAAAGGCGGAAGAAGGCATCTATCTGTAAAATGCTGCTCAACAATGCAGCATATATCTGTTCTCCAAGGCTGTTTATTATGTTTGTATGTTCGCAAACCGTGGTGTTATGTACCTACGTTTATTTGGGTAATATTTTTTCATCTTTATTGCCTCACTCTTTTAATTAATTTCTATACAGGGAACCTTTTAACATAGATCGTTTGACAAAAATATCGAGTCAGCTATATGCCGCGAACATTAGCACCGCCTCTGCTCTTTGAAACCCATGACGTCAAAAATTTTGTGACTCACAGCCACTGTACACGGCTTCGCATCTGCCACTGAGCAGAAAGCGCACTACTGTTAGGCCTATAGGCCTAGTAGTAGGCTTAGTACTATCCTCGTACAGTAGATCTAAGTACTGAGTTTCAGACGATCGCGTCAGCATCTTTCAACTCTTTGCAACTTGCGAAAGTATGGTTTTGGTTGTCAAAGGTGTTTCAGTTTCGTTCTCAAGTCTCTTTCTCTTGATAAAACAGGATTTAACAGGACCTAAAAGGTCCTTTCAAAAATTAAAAGGACTTCCTGATGAGTTAAAAGGACCAACTTGCTGAATCAAAGCACTTAAAAGGCCTTTTGATCAAAATCCTATTCCTAAGGACTTAAAAGGACTTGAAAGGACCCTACGAACCCTGCAGTGGGGACACTGGAATGTCGTGGTTGGGGTGGTTGGATTATGTCTCCTCTCTCTTCTGATAGTCAGCTTCTCCCTGTAGTTGATATCGCTGTTTCTGCTGGCAAGATGGACGGCCCTGCTCCAGGCGTTCCTTTCGGTGGCAGTTCTTTCGAGTTCTTTGGAGGTAACCTGTGCAAACTGGAGGTTTGCCTTTATCGTGTCCTTGAAACGCTTTTTTGGCCTCCCGAGATTTCTTTTGCCACTTGTGAGTTCGCTGTACAGCAGTTGTTTGGGCATTCGGTGGTCTTCCATGCGGATGACATGGCCGACCCATCTCAGTTGGGCTTTGACAAGCAGGCTTTCTATGCTTTGTGAGCTTGATCGGTTGAGGACCTCAATGTTGGTGATGCGGTCTTGCCACCGGATGCCAAGTATGCTGCGGAGAGCCCTTTGGTGGAACTGCTCTAATTTGTTGATGTGCTTCCTGTAGAGTGTCCAAGTCTCCGAACCGTAGAGGAGGGAGGAGAGCACAACGGCATTGTACACTTTGATTTTTGTTGACATCCGGACATTGTGCTGGTTTAGTACCTTGTTTTTCAGCCTACCGAGAGCCTGGCTGGCTTTGCTGATTCGTGAATCAATTTCCTGATCGATGGAGCCGTCTGCAGAGATGATACTTCCAAGGTATTTAAAGTTCTTGGTGTTCTTCAGACTGTTGCCATCGATGGTGATGTTTGGAGACAGTGGGTTAGTTTGTGGGGCAGGCTGGTGAAGAACTTCAGTTTTCCCGATGCTTATTGTAAGTCCAAAGAGCTTTGAGGCTTCTGCGAAGTGATTGAGCATTGTTTGCAGGTCCGCTTCAGAGTGAGCATTCAAGGAGCAGTCATCGGCGAAGAGCGCCTCCTGAAGGAGTTCTGTGCTGGTTTTTGTCTTGGCTTGCAGGCGACGTAGATCAAAAAGGGAGCCATCCAGGCGGTACTTTAGGTATATTCCCTTGTCAAGATCCTTGCAGGCGTGGGAAAGCATGGCGGTGAAGAAGATATTGAAGAGGACTGGTGCCAGGACACAGCCTTGTTTGACGCCATTTGTAATTTCGAATTCGTCAGTCATGTTGCCACTTGCAAGAACTTGCCCACTCATGCCTGTGTGGAAGAGCTGGATGATCTTTAGGAATTTGGGAGGGCAGCCAATCCGTTCTAGGACAGTCCACAGGGCTTCTCTGTTGACCGTGTCGAAAGCCTTGGTAAGGTCAATAAAGACTGAGTAAAGAGGCCTATTCTGTTCTATGCACTTTTCTTGAATTTGTCTCATAGCAAAGATCATGTCCACAGTGCTTCTCCCTGGCCTAAAGCCACATTGAGCCTCTGGTAGGATCTATTCTGAGATGGTTATCAGTCTGTTGAGGATAACCCTTGCAAATATTTTCCCCGCTATGGAGAGAAGAGAGATGCCCCTGTAGTTTCCGCAGTCTGCTTTACTACCTTTGTTCTTGTACAGCGCAACTATGAGCGCGTCTTTGAAATCAGCAGGCATTTGCTCTTCTTCCCAGACCTGTAGCAGGATGTCATGGAAGGTTTCCAGGGCTTTGGGGCCTGCTGCCTTGAAGATCTTAGCGGGAATGCTGTCTTTTCCAGAAGCTCTGCCGGAGTTGGTCTTGCTTATTGCCTTTTTGATTTCATCTAGAGTAGGAGGAGCGTCTAGGTCTTCCAGGAATGGTTGCTGGGGGATTTGATTGAGAGCATCTTGATCAACAGTGGAAGGTCTGTTCAAAAGAGAGCTGAAATGTTCGGTCCAGCGCTTGAGGAGCCCTTCTTGGTCCTTGATCAGGGTTTTGCCATCCGAGGACAACAAGGGAGAACATCCTGAGGTTGTTGGGCCGTAGACGGTTTTCAGAGAGCTGAAGAACATCTTGGAGTTGTGGGTATCAGCATAGAGTTGAACTTCTTCGGCCTTATTGTTCCACCATGAATCTTGCATCTCACGTAGATCTTTCTGGGCTCTAGCTTGAAGGGACTTGAATCTTTCCTTTTTGGGGAGGGATGAGGGGTCGTTTTGCCATTCTGCATAGGCTTTGTTCTTGGCTTGGATAGTAGCTTGAATTTGCTCATTGTTTTCATCGAACCAGTCTTGGTGTGTTTTAGCTTTCGGACCAAGTATAGCAGTGGCAGTTTCATTGACAGCTGTTTTGAAGGAAGTCCATTTTTCAGATAAGTCACCGGTAGGAATGGGATCTTCGCTGAGTTTCTTTTCGAGAGCTTCTTCGAACTTGTTTCTGTAGAACTCGCTTTCAAGCTTTGTTGTGTTGTAGGAGACTCTGGGGTTCTTTGGCTTTTTTCGGTGAAGTGGCTGG
>JAPXFY010000115.1:32500-35000 GCA_030674185.1 Monoplex corrugatus
CACAGATGCCAAAAGAAGTTTGAAGTCTGGACAGAAGGATAGAATGATCAATAGTGTCAAAGGCAGCGGAGAGATCTAAGAGAGCAAGAATGGAAACTCGGTCATTGTCAAGACCGAGAAGAATGTCGTTGACTATCCTCAGGAGAGCTGTTTCAGTGCTGTGTGACTGCCTGTATGCTGACTGGTGTGGATTCAGGAGGTGGTTGTGAGTGAGGTGGTCTAACAGTTGGGAAAGAACGATTTTCTCAAGAACTTTAGAAAGGAATGACAGATTAGAAACGGGTCTATAATTCTTTAAACAGTTCCGATCTAATGATGCCTTCTTTAAAAGTGGCTGAACAATTGCTAACTTAAAGATGGGTGGAAAACAACCAGAGGAGAGAGAAGTATTCATGACGTGAGTTATCTGGGGTAACAAAACATCAAGACAGTCAATGAGACAAGCTGTTGGCACGGGGTCAAGTTCACATGACTTTGGATTACAATTCAGACACATTTTCTTAACAAACTCTTCTGTGACTGGCTTAAAGACATGCAAATTAGGACCACGATATACTCTGTCATCGGGTACACGAACAGGGGAACAACAGCAGAATCAAGTTTTTCACGGATCAAAGCAATCTTGCTTGCAAAAAAGTCTGCAAATTTCTGAGGAAGTTCATGCACTGAATAAATTGTTGGAAGAGGAGAAGTGTCTACTTTGCCAAGGATATTGTTTGTGACACCAAATAACTGCTTAGCTGTTGTGCATGCAAGAATCTGTGAGGAGAAGAATGCTGATTTTGTACGATGAACAATGTTAGTCACTTTGTTCCTGGCGAGCTGAAAGATCTGTCTATGAACAGTGAGTCCAGTAGTGCGCCATTGTTTCTCCGCTTTCCTACGCTCACGCTTGGCCTCTAACAGTTCAGGTCCTACACTATTGTACCATTGAGAGTGTGGACGGTCAGAGACCAGACGACGCGTCGCTGGGGCGTGTGTGTCAAGCGTAGAGCGAAGGACACGACAGAGTTCATCAGCTGTGGGCTCAGACGGCATGTCGGCTACAAGCGATGTCTTGAAGGCTGTGGTGTCCAGAGAAGCCAGTCTGCGCACTCGCCTATAGGTGCGGGGAACAGGGGGCTTGGAGAGGTTTAGGGAACATAAAACACAAAAATGGTCAGACGACAAGTTATGGTCTACGGTTGTCGACTTTAGGAGGTCGTCCTCCTCCCTGTAAACCACCCAGTCCACGATGTGACCACGAGTGTGTGTGGGCTCAGAGACTGACTGACGCAAGTCAAAAAAACTAATAATGTCTAGCACCTTGGCTGTGTATAGCTGAGTAGGAATGTCAAAGTGAAAGTTAAAGTCCCCCACTATAAGTAAAGAGCCCTTTAAACTGTTGGCATATTCCAGAAGATCAGGGAATTCTTGAATAAACAAATGGTCAGTGAGATTGTTCTTTCTGCTTGGTGGTGGACGATATATACAAAAAACATGGAGATGAGCGATTGCCATGCTCTTCACGATTTTCAACTGCCAAAGGATCTTTTACATGTTTAAGCCTGAAACTACACGGGTTCGACTCGTTTTTCGTTCCCTTCCAAAGGACTAGACGTTCGGTTCGATTTTCCAGTCAGACTGAGGAGAAAAGTCAGGCCTCTACAGGAAACGAACCCTGGAACCTCAAGTTTAGTTAATGGCAGGCAAACGTCTGAACCATCCTGCCACCCATCTCCGTATACGAACGGACTCGAACCCACACACGCACCTACGCACACACACACACACATTCTCTCTCTCTCTCTCTCTCTCTCTCTCTACCTCACTCATACGCACACAGAGCAAGAAAGACTAAAGAGTAGGCTAAGTAGGTGTAAATGTCAAATGTGAATAGCCGTGCGGTGAGCAACTCCGCCATAAACCGGCCGACCTGGCTGCCACTGTGACGAATTAAATCATAATAATAATAATAATTACAATATTTATATAGCGCAAAATCTTGATAAAATCAAATCTAAGCGCTGAAACAGACACACACGCATGGCTATAAATGGGGAGAAAGAATAAAAGCAATGGAAAATTATAGAGAGCATATTATATACAATTATATATTGCAATGTGATTCCCCTCCGAGTGGAGACAGGCTGCAGAGGGGGTTGAGTGAGGGCAGGATTTTATGCAGAGGAGAAAAGGTGAGTTTTGAGAGCGGACTTGAAGGAGACAAAAGTAGGTTGCTGACGGACTGAGAGAGGAAGTTTGTTCCAGGAGAGTGGACCAAAGGATATGTGACGAAACAAACCGATCTGGTTCTTTCCCTTGATGCATAGAGATCTCAAAAGACCATCACAGACTACGTGCACCATTTTGCTGTCACAAAATCAAAATGAATGACGGCAGACGACCCAAACATCACAGTCCGCACTCAAGTCCCGGTTGGTAAATGATTGGTTAATGTTGACCATTATCAACCAATCAGCTGCCGGCTCGGTTGAGATCTAGATGTACGTGTGAAATG
>JAPXFY010001149.1:0-10000 GCA_030674185.1 Monoplex corrugatus
CCCGCTCTTTGTCTTCATCTCTCTTTCAGGCAGCCTTCCCTGCCACTAGCTCGCATAGCTGCCAGTTCCTTCCCCCTTACTATAGTCTCAACATTTAGCAGTCGGAAGCTCCTAATGTTGTTTTTCTTCAACCACAGGAGTTGTTTAAACAGCCGCAAAACTGGCCAGGCATGATAAAAGCATTTTAAAACCAACTCACAATCCAACATAAATTGTCGGCAGAAATCAGCAAAAGAAAAAAAAATGAAACACATCGGCCATGCAACCCGCTACACAACCTCGACCCTAATTACAATATTTTTGCAAGAACAAGTTGAAGCCTCAAGAAATACGGACAGATCACCCACATCACCAACATTAGCGGTTTGAAGGTCTACAAAGTAGCACAGAGAAGTCAAGACCGGAGTAAACAGATGAAAGCTGTTGTGACATTTGCTGCAGCGGCTACTATGGAACTCGATGATGTTGGCGGGTGACGGGTGATCTGTAACTGTAGAGTGGAGAACTCCCCTATTGCCGGCTTCCAAAGACGTGAATCTATCTTTTAACACACACACACACACACACACACACACACACACACCACACACACACACACACACACACACACACATACACACACGCACGCGCTCGCACGCATGCGTGTATGCACATATATACGAGAGAGAGAGAGAGAGAGAGAGAGAGAGAGAGAGAGAGAGAGAGAGAGAGAGAGAGAGAGAGAGAGAGAGAGAGAGAGAGGTAAATCAATCATGATAAGATCAAGAAAGTTCTACAGAACACATGATTGCGCATGAATCAACAAAAATATTGCAACTTTAAAAACATTGAAGAACAGTAAACTTGAAGCACAAATAAACATATTT
Organism: Monoplex corrugatus; assembly: GCA_030674185.1. Classification (NCBI taxonomy): domain Eukaryota; kingdom Metazoa; phylum Mollusca; class Gastropoda; order Littorinimorpha; family Ranellidae; genus Monoplex; species Monoplex corrugatus. The sequence goes on from JAPXFY010001149.1 coordinate 867, forward strand.
TAATTATAATTATATATTTTTTAATTTCAATACTGTGTGAGAGACAGAGGACAGAGACAGATGTCAGACTTCAGATAGTTTATTCATATTACGTGCTGCGTCTTCGCTCCAGCTAAAAGTTAATATGAGTAAAACTAATATTATTGTATTTAGAAAAGGTGGGTATTTAGGTGCAAGAGAACGATGGGTGTATGATGGTGCGGTAATGCCTGTTGTAAATATTTACAAGTATTTGGGAATTTTTTTCACTACGCGATTGAGTTATGTTGTTGCTTGTAAGGATCTTGCCAGTAGAGCTAAAATGCATTGTTATGGATTATGAAGAACTGTACAGTCTTAATAATAATTCTTTGGAACTGTTTGTTAAGCTTTTTGATTCCCAGATCCAACCAATTATGCAATATGGCTCCGAAATTTGGGGCTAGAGAAAGCTGTTGTTCATTGTGAATCAGTTCATTTGTTTGCCCTTAAAATGTTTTTGGGAGTAGATAGGAGAACGCCTAATGATTTTGTGTATGGCGAAACTAATCGTTACCCTGTATATGTGAATTCTGATGTTAATTGTATCCGATATTGGCTCAGATTATTACATATGGATAAATTTAGGATACCATGGAAAGCATATAAAATGCTGTATGATCTAGATGCCAATGGTAAGAAAAACTGGGTATCGAATGTACGTTTGTGTTTGTACAAATATGGATTTGGATATGTGTGGTTATTCGTATTTTTCGTCAACGCTTGATAGACTGTAGATGGCAGGACTGGAATTATCATATTAACAACAGCGAAAGATTTAATTTATACAGAACATTTAGTAGTGTATCTGAAATAAAACTGTATTTGCAGCTAAATTTAGAACGACATGTGAAGTAGATTACAACAAGATTTAGGTTTGGTGTATCTGATTTGGCTGTACATCGATATAGATATAAAGTATTAAATGATAATGATTTATTATGTCCATTATGCAAAGAATCTAAAGAAGACGAAGTACACTTTGTCTTTTGTTGTAAAGCACTTACAAATTTTTTGGAAAAGTTTATTCAGCCTAAGTATTATAGACAGCCTTGTCTGTTTAAACTGTGCTTGTTGTTGTCATCAACAAATATAGAAGTTGTCCGCAAATTTTCTGTGTTCTTATATAAAGCTATGAAATTTAGAGAAAATGCTGTGTCATAAGATGAGTTATGGATATGTATAATTCAAACCTTTTTGTGCATTATTTAGAAGGTATTGTATTGTTCACATACCCCTTCATAAGGGGCCAAGGCCTAATATGAATAAACTATCTGAAGTCTGAAGTCTCTCTCTCTCTCTCTCTCTCTCTCTCTCTCCTCTCTCTCTCTCTCTCTCTCTCTCTCTCTCTCTCTCTCTCTCTCTCTCTCTCTCTCTCTCTCTCTGTCTCCGTGTTTCTTTGTCACTGTCTCTTCTGTCTTTGTCTCCTATGTCTATATTTTTTTTATCTATCTATCTATCTATCTATCTATCTAGTAGTAGTAGGCCTCCCTCGGTCATGACTGACCATGGACAAAGTACATCCGTTCTAATGTCTAGATGGGCTGCCTGCTTGGTCCAAGCAGCGTCGCCTATGACTGTACAGACCAATGCGAGAGAGGCAGTCTCTGTCGCAGCGGTCGCATGTGTATGCTGATGCTGGTCTGTTGGCTGTCATCCCTTTTCTGCGAACTCGCTTTTCTGCTGCAGCAGCTGACAGTTTGTCCTCACCAATCCGCAGCTGTTTCTTGAGAGTAGTTCTCCAGCTGTTGCGGTCGTCTGCGAGGTCCTCCCAGGACTCAGTGTTGATCTCAAGCGCCTTCATGTCACGCTTGCAAACGTCTTTGTATCTCAGCTGTGGGCGGCCAATGTTTCTCTGCCCTGTGGCAAGCTCACCATAAAGGATGTCTTTTGGGATGCGACCATCTTCCATGCGGCGAACGTGGCCCAACCAGCGCAGCCGACGCTGTCTCAGCATGGTATGCATGGTTGGGAGGCCAGTGCAGGTTAGGACTTCGGTGTTGGTCACCTTGTCTTGCCAGGAAATGCCAAGTATGCGCGTAGGCTTCTCAGGTGGAAGGTATTGAGCCTTTTCTCCTGATGAGCATGCGTGGTCCACGCCTCGCTGCCATACAGCAAGGTGCTGAGGACACAGGCGTTGTATACAGCCATCTTTGTCTTTGTGGTCAGCTTGGGATTTGTCCACACCCTTTGTGTGAGGCGGGCTAGTGTTGTGGCTGCCTTCCCGATCCTCTTGTCGACCTCTGTGTCAAGGGAGAGGTTATCGGTGATGGTGGACCCAAGATATGTGAATTGATGGATGGCTTCAAGCTCGTAGTCATCAATGGTGATGGCTGGTGGAGATGGCGTGTCTTGGCCCAGGACGTTTGTCTTCTTAAGACTGATGGTCAGACCAAAATCTTTTCAGGCCTGGGAGAAGCGGTCCATTAGTGACTGCAAGTCCCGCTGAGTATGGGTCACAACTGCGGCATCGTCGGCAAATAGCATGTCTCTGATGAGGGCTTCACGGACCTTTGTCCTTGCTCTGAGGCGGGCGAGGTTGAAGAGCCTGCCATCTGATCTGGTCCGCAGGTGGATCCCTTCTTGCGCTGTGCTGAACGCATGCCTTAGGAGGAGAGCGAAGAAGATTCCAAAGAGGGTTGGGGCCAGGACGCAGCCTTGTTTCACACCGCTGCGTACGTCGAAGGGCTTGGAGAGGTTTCCGTTGAACTGCACTATCCCTTTCATGTTTAAGTGGAAGGACTCAATTAAGCTGTGCAGTTTGAGGGGGCAGCCGATTTTTCGGAGAGCCTTGAAAAGGCCATCTCTGCTGACTAGGTCAAAGGCCTTGGTGAGATCAATGAATGCCACATACAGGGGCATCCGCTGCTCTCTGCACTTCTCCTGGATTTGGCGAAGGGAGAAGACCATGTCTACCGTGGATCTCTCTGCTCGAAAACCACACTGTGATTCCGGGTAGACGCGTTCAGCCAGTTTCTGCAGGCGGATTAGGAGGACCCGAGCATAGACTTTGCCAACAATGCTGAGGAGCGAGATACCTCTGTAGTTGTTGCAGTCGCTCCTTTTGCCCTTGTTTTTGTACAGGGTGACGATCTTGACGTCCCTCATGTCCTGTGGTACAGCTCCCTCATTCCAACACTGACAGAGAACTGCGTGCAAAGGGTGCAGAAGAGAAGTCTTGCAGTGCTTGATGAGGTCTGGGGGAATTCCGTCGTTGCCAGGTGCCTTCCCTGATGCCAGGCTATCAATGGCCTTGCTGAGTTCGTCCGCAGTTGGCTCTGCGTCAAGTTCTTCCATTACCGGCATGCACTTGATGGCATCGAGGGCTAAGGGGACACCATGTTCTGTGTGGAGTAGAGGTCGGAGTAGTGTTCTGCCCATCTTTCCATCTGTTGGCTAGGATTGCTGATTACTTCCCCAGTGGAGGATTTGAGGGGGGCGATCTTGCTCTGTGTTGGTCCCAGTGCCTTCTTGATGCCATCATACATTCCTCGGATGTTGCCTCTTTCAGCAGCACTCTGTATCTCTTCGCTGAGCTCTGTCCAGTACTCGTTTGCGCAGCGCCTGGCGTTAAGCTGAACCTTACTTCTGGCAGCCCTGAGGGTTTGCAGGTTCTTCTCACTGGGTGACCGCTTATAATTGGTGAGTGCGGCACGCTTGGCCTCAACAGTGGGAGTCATCTCTGATGATTTGGCCTCAAAAACCAGTCGTGGGACTTCACAGTTTTCTTCCCAAAGGTGGCCATAGCAATGCGGTGCATGGTGTCTCGTAGCGTTTCCCATCTCTCAGTGGCAGAGTCTCTGGGCTGCAATGCATCGTCGTATTCTCTCTGAAAGGCCTCTGCGAACTGTTCTACAAGACAACTTGCTGACGTCAATGCGAGGGTTCCCTTGTTTCTTTGAGCAGTGGAACTTCTTTGGTTGTAGCCTGATCTTGCAACATACCAGAGAGTGGTCTGTGTCGCAGTCTGCGCTGTGATAAGAGCGAGTGTGGAGAACGTTTTTGATAGCGGCATGTCTTACTAGGATCAAATCCAGTTGGTGCCAATGTTTTGAGCGGGGATGCCTCCAGGAGACTTTGTGCTGAGGTTTCGTCTTGAAGAAGGAGTTGGCGGTGCACAGTTCATGGCAGGCGCAAAACTCAAGCAGTCGCTGTCCATTCTCATTCATTTTCCCCACTCCAAAGGAACCGAGGCAGAAGGGCCATGAGTCATTGTCTGCACCCACTCTGGCGTTGAAGTCGCCCAGGAGAACAAGTTGTTCTGTCCTGGGGATGTTCCTTATGGTTGATGCAAGATTTTCGTAGAACTCATCCTTGGTGTCTGGAGAGGCGGACAGAGTTGGGACATAAACGCTGATGAGAGTGACATAGCCTTCGGTGGTGTTGAGGCGGAGAGTCAAGAGTCGTTCTGAACCGCCGCTGCCTGGTTCAATCATGTTCAGCAGGCTGTTCCTTACTGCAAAGCCTATTCCGTGCACTCTTGGGGCATCAGAACTCTTTCCTTGCCAGAAGAAGGTGTAGTCCTTTTCCTTTAGTGTTCCTGAGTCAGCCAGCCGTGTTTCCTGCAGAGTGGCAATGTCCACATTGAGCCTCTTTAGTTCGCTGTTTATGACGCGGTTTTTCTGGCGTCGCTGATGTCTTGCAGGTCTTGGGAGAGCCCAGGCATCATTGTTCGGACATTCCAACAGCCCAGTTTCACTGCTGATCCTTTTCCTGATCAGTTTCTTGAATTTGAATTTTTCTTTTTGTTTGGTGCGGTAATTAACGACCTGCTTGTCAGATTTTCTCCTAATCTTCATGCACCCAATGAAGAAGGCAGGTCGTGGCGGGACAGCACCTAACTGGCTGGGGGCTGCCCAGCTTAGGTGGGCGGTAGCTGTCCAGTAAGACACGAAGGTCTCTCCCACCGTCAAAAGCAACCCCTGGCGTCAGCTCTACGCCAGTTGAACAATGACTTATCACCGGTATCTGTTGCTTCCCGTGTTGTGCCGACACTAGTGTTAGTAGCGAGGCTGGAGTGTCCTCTCCAGGTCGTAGGTGCAGAGTGTTTGTGGATGAATGGACGGATGTAAGCCTGGGCAGTGTAATATGGAAGACAGGCTGTTGCCCATGCAACTTGTCCCCCCTCTCCACCTCACTGACAAATCCAAAGGAACAGCAGGGCTGTTACGTTTTGGTGCCAACGCGGCCGCAGGAGCTGCCGGAAAGTGACAAAGTTTGCCATCCAACCGCCTTAGGGGCCCCACACCGGATTTACTGTCAGGGTTTACTCCCTTAGCTAGATTACCGCGGGTAGCTCTCCAGAGCTGGCGCCCTTTGATGGATCTAATTTATTCCACCAGGGTTTCTAGCCACCCTCCTCACCATCCTCCTGAGAGGACTGGTGGGGTTGCTGGTTTAGTCGCCAGCAATTCGACCCTGTGACAGGTAGTACTGGTTCCAGGTTACCAGTAGCGGATACATCTATCCGACCTGACTCAGCTATCTATCTATCTATCTATCTATCTATCTATCTATCTATCTATCTATCTATCTATCTATCTTTTATTCTATCTCTCTCTTTCTCTCCCCCCCCCTCTCTCTCTCTTTCTGTCTATCTATGTATCTATGTATCTTTGCATCTATCTATCTATCTATCTATCTATCTATCTGTCTATCTATCTATCTATCTATCTATCTATCTATCTATCTATCTACCTACATGTATCTATCTATCTATCTATCTATCTATCTATCTATCTATCTATCTATCAATCTATCCGTGTGAGTGTGTGTGTGTGTGTGTGTGTGTGTGTGTGTGTGTGTGTGTGTGTGTGTGTGTGTGTGTGTGTGTGTGTGTGTGTGTGTGTGTGTGTGTGTTGTGTTGTGTTGTGTGAATAAGACTGTTTGCCTTTTTGATGTATTATCAAGAAATGAATTACACTGAAACCCCAGCCTAACCTGGTGATTGTTGCACTAGGCCAACATCCTAAATATCCTTTGAGTCTGCAATCCTCTCCGTCTGTCTGTCTGTCTGTCTATCTGCCTATCTGTCTGTCTGTCTGTCTCTCTCTCTCTCTCTCTCTCTCTCTGATTTCTTTTTTTTTTTCCCCCTTCAAAATGCCTTAGAATGCTTACTGCTTACGACCTTACCTTAAAAAAATGCACACAGAAGTGTTGTTTTTCTGTTCTTCTTCTCTGTATTGTTTCTGTTTAACTCATCTCTCTCTTATTTTATCTTCATCGGCAGCGTATGTTTTGTGCCTCTTGGCACTGTCAATCTCAGCTGTTTTTTTTTTATCTCTATCAGGTAATCTGACTCTGCCTGTCTGATATAAAAGTGGCGGGCTGGTTTCAGCAACCTATCTTTGCTTTCAGCAATCTTCCCTTGCTTTCAGGCAACATTTTCTTGCTGTCTGCAAACTTTCCTTGCTTGCACTAACAGCGACCTTTCCTTACTTTCACCAACATTTCATAGCTTTCACCAACCTTTCCTTGCTGTCACTAACCTTTCCTTGCATTCACCAATCTATCCTTGCTGTCACCAACTTTCCTTGCTGTCACTAACCTTTCCTTGCATTCACCAATCTATCCTTGCTGTCACCAAACTTTCCTTGCTGTCTCTAGCCTTTGCTTGCTTTCAATACACTTTCCTTCCTTTCACCAATCCTTCATTGCTTTCAGGAACCTTTCCTTGCTTTCAACATCCTTTCCTTGGTTTCGGTAAACTTTTGTTGCTTTCCCTAGCCTTTTCTCGCTTTCACAACCTTTCTTTGCTTTCGGGGACCTTTCCTTGTTTCAGCAAACTGTCCTTGCTTTCATCAACCTTTTTCTTGTTTTCACCGATCTTTCCTTGCTTTCACCAACCTTTCTTTGCTTTCACCAGTCTGTCCCTCCTTTAAGCAATCTTTCCTTGCTTTCAGCAACCTTTTCTTGTTTTCGGCAAACCTTCGTTCCTTTCACTAACTTTTCTCACTTTCAGCAACTTTTTCTTCCTTTCAGGAAATTTTCTCTGCTTTTAGAAAACTTTCTTTGCTTTCACCAACATATTTTTGCTTTGCTTTCATAAACCTTTCCTTGCTTTCACCAACATTTTCTTCCTTTCATAGCATTTATTTGCTTTCACCATTTTTTTTTTTGCTTTCTCTAACCTTTCCTTGCTTTCACCAAACTTTCCTTGCTTTCACCAAACTGTTCTTGCTGTCACCAAGCTTTCCTCCTTGCTTTTCAGGAATCTTTTTTTGCTTTCGCTAACCTTTCCTTGCTTTCACCAACATTTCCTTACTTTCACTAACCTTTCCTTGCTTTCACCAAACGTTTCTTGCTTTCGCCTACCTTCCTTACTTTCACTAACCTTTCCTTGCTATTACCAATCTTTGTTTGCTTTCACCAACCTTTCCTTGCTTTCATCAAACTGTCTTTGTTGTCAACAAACTTTGTTTGCTTTCACCAAACTTTCCTTGCTTTCAACAAACGTTCCTTACTTTCACTAACCTTTCTTTGCTTTCACCAAACTTTCCTTGCTTTCATTATCGTTCCTAGCTTTCATCAAATATTCCTTGTTTTCACCAACATTTCCTCGCTTTCACCAACCTTTCCTTACTTTCACCAACCTTCCCTTACTTTCACCAGCCTTTCCTTACTTTCACCAACCTTCACTTACTTTCACCAACCTTTGCTTGCTTTCACATAAATTTCCTTGCTTTCACCAAACTCTCCTTGCTTTCACCAAACTTCCCTTGCTTTCACCAAACTTTCCTTGCTTCAACATTATTGTCAAAGAGGTCATCCTCCCGCTGAGCACAACTGCCTAACACAGTGTTACCATTACGCCCTGCGCACCGGAATCAAATTACACAATGGAATTATTTCAAATGCAGAAACACACATGAAATATACAAAATAGAAGGCGAAGAACAGATGAAGATAGCATCGTTTGTCAGCATGAGGCTGAGGACATCCTGTAGAAGGGCGTGTTTTAATATGGGAAATTCTACATTCTTAACTCACCTCTCGACAGCCATGGCAGCCAGAGGGTTCACAGAGGCAGACACAGACGCCCTGCAGGTAGGACATGCTTTCATAGGGAAAATTCCACATGCATAACTCACTGTCTACAGACACCCTATAGGCTGGGAATGCTTTCACACGGAAAATTCTACATAAATAATCTACCTGTCGACAGACACCCTAAAGGTAGGGCATGCTTTAATAGGGAAACTTCTACATGCATAACTCACCTGTTGACAGACACCCTGCAGAAGGGTATGTCTTAATAGGGAAAATTATACATACATAACTCACCTGTCGACAGACACCCTACAGGTAGGGCATGCTTTCTTAGGGAAAATTCTACATGCATAACTCACCTGCCAACAGACACCTATAGGTTGGGAACACTTTCACGCGGAGAATTCTACATAAATAATTTACCTGTCGACAGACAGCTTGCAGGTAGGGCATACTTTCATAGGGAAAATTCTACATACATAACTCACCTGTTGACAGACACCCCACAGGTAGGGCATGCTTTGATAGGGAAAATTCTACAAACATAACTCACCTGTCAACAGACACCCTGCAGGTAGGGCATACTTTCTTTGGGAAAATTCTACATATACAGGGGGGTGCAAAAGTAGGTATACAGTTATGAAAAAAGAAAACACCTACAATACTCATTGCATTTATGATACAAACAAATGAATATTGCATATACATGTAATAACAAGCACAGCCTTAATCCTTCAGATACTCAAACTGCTTGCCATCGGTATTCACACACTCCTCTAATCGAGAGCGGAATTAAGCATTATAATAATGATGTGATACTTACTGTATACCTACTTTGCACCCCCTATATAACTCACCTATCGACAGCATAACAGCCAGGATGTTCACAGAGGCAAAGACACTTATACCCTACAGGTAGAGCATGCTTTCATACGGAAAATTCTACAAGCATAATGTCACCTGTCGACAGACACACTACAGGTAGGGCATGCTTTCATACGGAAAATTCTACAAGCATAAGTCACCTGTCGACAGACACACTACAGGTTGGGCATGCTTTCATATGGAAAATTCTACATACATAACTGACCTGTTGACAGACTCCCTGCAGGTAGGGCATGCTTTCA
>JAPXFY010001149.1:17500-22500 GCA_030674185.1 Monoplex corrugatus
TTCCCTCATAGCTTCATTATATAATGATCAAAAAGCAACAATCAGATGGAATAATCAAAACTGCAAATTTTTTAACATCACTAAAGGGGTAAGGCAAGGTTGCATCCTGTCTCCACATCTCTTCAGCATATACACTGAACATATCATGAGAGAAGCAGACATAGAAGACATGGGAGTAAATATTGGTGGTAGAAACCTGTCAAATTTACGCTACGCAGATGACACAGGATTACTGGCAGACAACATTACAGGCTCTAGGAGGATCCTGTACAGGGTAGACCGGGTTGGAAAGGCAGCTGGGCTGGACTTAAATTCAAAGAAGACAAAGGTTATGCATGTTGCAGGCAAATATAACACTAGACAGGACCAGATCATGCTAAACCAAGTCCCTCTAGAAAATGTCAAGGACTTTAGATATTTAGGTTCAGTCAAGACACACGATGGAACATGCTCAAAAGACATAAAGATGAGAATTGGAATGGCCAAGAACAGTATGGTTCAATTGAACAATATTTGGAAAGACCACAGCATAACAGCAGACCTTAAGATAAAACTCTTAAAATGTCTTGTCTGGCCAGTGATGTTATACGGCTGCGAGGCATGGACAATGAAGAAAGAGGATGAAAGACGAGTGGAAGCAGCAGAGCTGTGGTTTTACCGAAGACTGCTGGGGGTCAAATGGACGGATAGGCGCTCAAATGAAAGCATACTGAATGAGTTGGGTACTACACGCAAGCTTCTAGTACTCATACAACGGAGGAAACTGAAATATGTTGGACACGCAATCCGTAATGAGAGAACAGACTTGATGTCCACTGTCCTCCAAGGTAAAGTGGAAGGAAAGAGAAACAGAGGACGGCCACCTGCATCACTTGCTAGAAACATCACAAACATCAGTGGCAAGAAACTCCAGGAGGTGGTCAGACTTAGCCAAGATCGAGAGTGCTGGAGGCAACTTGTGAGGACATCATGTGCAGCGGCCAACACTGTTCCCGGTGACGCCGACAGGTGAGACAGGTGAGGTGTGTGTGTGTGTGTGTGTGTGTGTGTGTGTGTGTGTGTGTGTGTGTGTGTCCGTGTGCATGCATGTGTGTGTGTGTGTGGGATGAGAAGATGAAAAGCAAGAGCAGAAAAATAAATCAAAAGACAAAAAGAGAAAGAAAACGGATGGGTGGGAAGAAATACTGAAACACGCTGACAGCAGAGCAAACACAAAGACAGGAAACAAGACTACGTTAACATGCTCCTGCCATATCTCATCAACTAAAATTGCCAGTCACATGGACATATACACATATTACACTGAACGTGGTGTCTATTCTAGGGTTTCAGAGAGAGAGAGAGAGACAGAGAGAGAGAGAGAGGGAGAGAGAGAGAGCGACGGAGAGTAGGATGAGAGAGAGAGTAAGTGGGAGTGAGAGACAGAGACAGAGAGAGAGAGGGAGTAAGTGAGAGTGAGAGAGAGACCGAGACAGAACAAGAGAGAGGAAGAGAGAGAGAGAGCGACAGAGAGTAGGGTGAGAGAGAGAGAGTAAGTGGGAGTGAGAGAGAGACCGAGACAGAGAGAGAGAGGGAGAGAGAGAGAGAGAGTGAGAGTGTGAGAGAGACAGAAAAAGAGAGAGAGGAAGAGAGAGAGAGAGATAGAGAGAGAGAGGCGGACAGACAGAAAGAGAGACAGGCAATGCCAGGGAGAAAAATTGAAAATGACATGGGGGTGGGGGTGTAGGAACAGAGAGGAGACAGAGAGAGAGTGAGAGAGAGAGAGAGAGAGAGAGAGAGAGAGAGAGAGAGAAAGACACAGAGAGACAGACTGACAGACAGGCAGAAAGACAGACAGAAAGACAGACAGACAGACAAACAGACAGACTGACAGAAATATTTAATGCTTAAGCTTATATTGAAAGGTAACAGCTCAAACATGGGATAAAAAGGACTTGTAATGTCATGCGTCAGAACAAGATTGAGGCAACTGGAATGTGGTATCTGAGAAAAAAAAAATGTTGAGTTCCATGGACAGCAAAGAAAGCAAACGAGACAGTTTTGAAAGAAACATGTTCAAAAAAAGAACATAAATAAAAAGAGATTAGGAAAAGGCAAGCGGTTTTTTTTATAGAACATTTCATGAAGCAAGAGAAATTTGAGCACCTAATCACAACAGGAAAGCGTAAAGGAAAAGGAGCAACGGGTAGATCCTGTGACAAAATGTTAGTTTCTTAAAGTAAATGGGGTCAGAAAAGGTGAAAGATGTACTTGCAGCGACAACAGATAGATTCGTATGGAAGGCTATGATCGCCAACGCGATGCGGCAAGGCACATCGTAATGATGATGATGATGACGATAAAGTTACGCGATCGACTAAAACGTTTCATTACCGCTGGGTACCGTGGGTCTCTCTCTGTCTCTGTCTTTGTCTGTCTGTTTCTGTCTGTCTGTCTGTCTGTCTTTGTTTCTCTCTCTCTCTCTCTCTATCTCTCTGTATATCTCTCTCTCTGTCTCTCTCTCTCTCTGTCTCTCTTTCTCTTTCTCTCTCTCTTTTTCTATCTGGCTCTCTGTCTCTCTGTCTCTCTCTATCTCTCTTTCTCTCTCTCGCTCTCTTTATCTCTCTTTCTTTCTCTCTGTCTCTTTGGTTTTGTTTCAATTAGATTCATTAGTTATGTAATTTCAGGGAAATGTCTGTACTGCTGTCATTTACACCTGGCCTATAGTGTTCTTTATTTGTTGGTGGGTGATGTGTTCCATGCACGTGCGCCATCACAAGAACTGCTTGCTTTTGAATATTTTTTATTTTGGTCTTGGATTATTAGGATTGTTTCCTGAAATTGATCAGTGAGTTTAACATGAGGTAAATAGCTCAGTTAAAGTTGTAAATGTGCGCGATTGTTGATTATTATGCATTTGTATGGTTTGGTTGTGTTGGTTGAGTTTTGATAGATAATATTTATAATACTTCTGCTTTTTTTATGTTGGTTCGTTGTTAGAGAATTACTGGTAACAAGCTTACTAGACGTATTTTGGTGTCAATGTGTTTCTCCCCCTCCACACACATATTTTTTTAACATAAGTTGACTATGATATTAAGATTTAAACGATACAATATGTATATAGTTTTTCGAAATCGGAAAGGGTAAAAAAAATAAAAAAATAATGGTAAATGAAATAATCGTTTTTGTTTTGTTTCTGTTTATTTTTTCTTTTCATAAACTATGTAATGATAACAATGATGATCATAATAATAATAATAATGATAGTAATAATAATAATAATAATGATAATAATAATAATAATAATAATAATAATAATAATATAATATGATGATAATAATATAATAATAATATAATAATAATAATAATAATAATAATAATAATAATAATAATAATAATAATAATAATCATAATCATCATCATCATCATCATCATCATCATCATAATGATAATAATAATAATAATAATAATAATAATAATAATAATAATAATTATATAACAATGATGATGATGATGATGATGATGATGATGATGATAATAATGATGATGATGATGATGATGATGATGATGATGATAGCAGTGGTAGTGGTGATGATCATGATGCACATTCATGCTGCTGTAAGCGCTTACAATTCTACAATACAAAAATACATGAATACATACATCTAACACACACTCACTAATTTCACCCATTAACATCATGCACCCACCCTCAATATAACACCCACATACAATACACTACAAGAACGCACTAAAACAGGATGGGATATGGTCAGTATAATAACACAGTACATTTCAATGGAATGATACAGGGAAAACATGAGCTTTAAGTTGGGTCTTAACCCTTTAACCCCTGTACCCTATCCACCATCTGTAAAACCTTGCCATAAACTTCTTGTAGGAAGCTGGTGTATAGGGTTAGAGAGCCAAAGGGTTAAGGTTTTGTTTGGCTGACATGGTCGACAATACAGGATGCTCGTGGACAAGGTGCGGGATTCAAAGGGTTACAGACGAAAGGTTAGGTAAATTTATCAGATCAAAGGGAATATTATGTCACAAACATGACCCAAATGAGAATTAAAAAAATCAGAAATCATGTTGACAGACACATAGCAAATCATGTTTACAAGAACCAAAATACACTCCATATAACGCTCCCAGCAGAATCGGCCAAGCCGACACAGCATTCAAGAAGATGAAAAGCATTCTTACCAACAAATGCTTATCATTTAACATCAGGAAGAGAGTTCTTGAATGTTATTTAGAATCATTACAGTTATACGGTTGTGAGGCGTGGACAGTCAAGAAGCAAAGCCAGAACAGGATTGAGGCAGCCGAGATGTGGTTTCTAAGAAGAACGTTGAGAGTTCCATAGACAGCAAAGAAAACAAACGAGACAGTCTTGATGGTGGTTGACACAAGAAGAGCATTCATAAGGAAGATTAGGAAAAGACAGGCAACACGTATAGGCCATTTTATGAGGAAAGGGGAATTGGAGCACCTGGTCACAACGGGAAAGCTGGAGGGAAAGAGAGCACCAGGTAGACCCAGGGAGAAGATATTAGACGGAATTGCAGAGTGGCTGAAGACAAAGAAGGCGGGAGAGATGCTTAAAGCAACAAGAGATAGAGACAGATGGAAGGCCATGATTGCCAACGCCATGCGGCAAGGCAACTGATGATGATGATAACGTAGCCACTTAACTCCATACAAACCATGACATAAACCCTACAGTCTAAAAACATCCACGCGATTCTAATGGCTCCTGGGATGGAATGCTATCATTTCAGCTGCATAGAGCAATGGATATTATAGTTAATCCTTTCTATATTGCTTTGCTGAAACTAAGACGATCAATTATAAAGGTCAGCAGCAAAACTTTCGGACACTTCCACCTCCATCCCAGATCCCTCTGCCAAAGTAGACAGATCGTCTTTTTTTTTTTTGTCTTTTTTTTTTTGCTTCCTTGTACGTTATGCCAATAACTTTTGGATTTATTGTAAAAATATATATACAGA
>JAPXFY010001150.1:5000-7500 GCA_030674185.1 Monoplex corrugatus
ACTGTCCTTCTCTCTCCCTCTCTCTTACTCCCTCTCTCTCCCTCCCTATCTGTCTCCCTCTCTTCCGCTCTATCCCTCCCCCTTCTCTCTGTCATTTCTTAATTTTGTCCGCCCTATTTTCCCTTAATACTGATCGGTTTTCTTTGCTCGTCCTTATTTAGATATTTTTCTAATTTTTGCGGGTGCCTTTTCCTACTTTCTTTTTTTCTTCTGTCTTCTTTCTTTCTTTCTTTTCTTTCTTTCTTTCTTTCTGTCCTTGCCTCTTATCTATCTTTCTTTCTTGTTTCTTTCATTGTTTCTTTTCTTTCTTTCTTTGCTTCTTTTCTTTCTTTCTTCCTTTCATTCTGTCTTCCCTTATTTCTCTCTTCCTTCCTTTCTTTCTTTGTTTATTTCCTTCTTCCTTCCGTCCTTCCTTTCTTCGCTTCTTTCTATCTTTTTTCTTTCGTTTTTTTTACTTTCTTGATTTTCTTTTCTTTCTTTCTTTCTTTTGTTTCTTTTTTACATTTTATTCTTCTTTCCATCTTTCTTCTTTTATTTATTTCTATATGTCTTTTTCTTTTTTTTTTCTTTCTTTCTTTTTCCTTCTTCTTTCTTTCCTTCCTTTCTTTCTTCATTCCTCCTTTTCTTTCTCTCTTTATTTCTTTCTTTCTTTCTTTGTTTTCTCTGGTTATCCCTCCCTTGCTTTTCCTGGATACAGATTACATTTCTATGTTCGTCCTCCTTTCACAATTTTATTTTGACTTTGTTTTTTGTTTTGTTTTGAGCTGGCTTGGGGGTTTTGCTAACATTTATTTTACTTTTCCTCCCCTTAAGCTTGTTTTCTGGACGTATATCATGTTACTTTTTGTTTGTTTGTTTGTTTTTTTAAGGATCATTGCGCTCAGGGTGTTTAACTTTGCGCTCGCCTTTTTCCCCCCCCCCCCCGTCCCATTTTCTACGCCACCTTAACGGCCACAGAAGCGGGCACTTTTTTTTTTTTTTTACAATGCAATGATGATGGTGTCGATGAGGATGATAGTCATGATGCTACGGAGTTCCATCTAGGGTTGAGACTTCGTGACAGGGCTGTACTCTACGCTTATTGTCATAATATATCCTGGCGTCAACCAGGCCCCGAGAGATACATGTACAGACACCTGTGGTGCTGGTCAGATTTGGGCAACATCTTCAATGACGCGTCCGTGAAGTGGATGAGACTCGACTGTGTGGTTTGGTTCCAGTCTTCCCAATGAGCCCATAGCACGCCCAGCTCTGGGTAGGAGTTGGTTAGGGCCAAAAAATCCCACAATCATTTTCGAAGGGACTGATGGAGATTCGAACTCACAACCTTCCAGTCTGTAGTCTGGTGTGTTAACCGCTACACCACGGCGACTGGTAGATCATATTGTTTTGTTTCTCAGTATTTTCTCCATTTTTCTTTTTCAATTTTTTCTTCTTGTGTGTGTGTGGGGGTGGGGGTTGTTTTTGTTTTGTTGTTGTTGTTCTTGTTGTTGTCCTTCATCTTCTTCTTCTTCTTCTTCTTCCTTCTTCTTCTTCTTCTCTTCTTCTTCTTCTTCTTCTTCTTCTTCTTCTTCTTCTTCTTCTTCTTCTTCTTCTTCTTCTTCGCATTCTTCTTCTTCTTCTTCTTCTTCTTCTTCGCATTCTTCTTCGCATTCTTCGCATTCTTCTTCGCATTCTTCTTCTTCGCATTCTTCTTCTTCGCATTCTTCTTCTTCTTCGCATTCTTCTTCTTCTTCGCATTCTTCTTCTTCGCATTCTTCTTCTTCTCATTCTTCTTCGCATTCTTCTTCTTCTTCTTCTTCTTCTTCTTCTTCTTCTTCTTCTTCTTCTTCTTCTTCTTCTTCTTCGCATTCTTCTTCGCATTCTTCTTCGCATTCTTCGCATTCTTCTTCTTCTTCGCATTCTTCTTCTTCGCATTCTTCTTCTTCGCATTCTTCTTCTTCTTCGCATTCTTCTTCTTCTTCGCATTCTTCTTCTTCGCATTCTTCTTCTTCGCATTCTTCTTCGCATTCTTCGCATTCTTCTTCAGCTTTTTATCTTTCTCTCTGTGTTGTTCCTATACACAGATCATGTATCTCTGGCCGATTAATATTGGTTAACATTTCGGTAATACATATCAACTTTCATTATTTATGATCGTCTTTTTTTGTCTTTTTTTTTTTTTGTCTGCTATTTCTTTACCTTACCTTCTTTTTTTTAGTTTTACTTTTTTTCCTTCTGTCTGTTTTTGGGGGGGTTGTTTGGTTTGGTTTGGTTTGGTTTGGTTTGGTTTGGTTTGGTTTGGTTTGGTTTGGTTTGGTTTGGTTTGGTTTGGTTTGGTTTGGTTTGGTTTGGTTTGGTTTGTTTTGTTTTGTTTTGTTCTGTTTGTTTTGTTTGTTTTGTTTTGTTCTGTTCTGTTTTGTTCTGTTTCGTTCTGTTTTGTTTGTTTTGTTTGTTTTGTTTTGTTTGTTTTGTTCTGTTCTGTTTTGTTCTGTTTTGTTTGTTTTGTTTTGTTTTGTTC
>JAPXFY010001151.1:7500-10000 GCA_030674185.1 Monoplex corrugatus
CAACCTTCTCCTTGTTGAGTTTGATTCCAGTCTCTCGGCATCGTTGTAGCAAACGGTTCAGGTTGGTATCATGAACTTGTGCTCCTGCTTCGTCGGTTGGTCCTCTGCCAAAAACAAAGATGTCATCATGAACCGCCACCATGCCTGGCAGTCCTGCCAGAGCGATGTCAATCCTCCTCTGGAATTCTTCTGGGGCTGGTGAAATTCCAAAGGGCATTCGTTTCCATCGGTATTTGCCAAAAGGCGTCTCAAATGTTGTCAGGTAGCTGCTGTCTTCGTCCAGTTCAACGTGCCAAAACCCGTTTTTCGCGTCCAGGTGTGTGAAGTATTTTGCATCTTTGAGGAGAGGCAGTACGTCATCAATGGTTGGCATGGGGTACTCGTTTCTCCTGAGGGCTTTGTTCAGTGGCTTAGGGTCGATGCACAGTCTGACTTTCCCATTGCTCTTTGTTGTTACGACCTAACTGCTTATCCACTCCGTTGGCGTGTCTACTTTAGTGACCACGTCCAGTTTTTTCAACCTCTTCAGCTCGTCCTTCACTTTCTCTTGCACTGCTATCGGCCACTTTCTGCAAGGCATCTTCACTGGAGCAATACTGGGGTCTGTTTCTAGGTGTAATTTCCCTTCTAGTTTTCCTTCTCCTTCAAAGACATCGTTGTACTTTGTGAGCATATCTTTTGCATTTTCCTCCTCTTTCTGATTCGCCGCTATCGTTGCAATGTTCTCTTCATTGATCGTCAACTATTGCATGTGCTGTACAGCTTTCAGTCCCAGTACTGGCTTACAGTCCGTTTTGGTGATCGCGAAATTGACTTTGTATT
The DNA here is from genome assembly GCA_030674185.1 of Monoplex corrugatus. NCBI lineage: Eukaryota > Metazoa > Mollusca > Gastropoda > Littorinimorpha > Ranellidae > Monoplex > Monoplex corrugatus. The sequence goes on from JAPXFY010001151.1 coordinate 8,323, forward strand.
TCCTTCTGATCTTGGGGTTTTTCACTCGCAGCACTATCTCCCCTACAGGCGTCATTTCTGTTCCGTTGAACATCACCAGCTTCTTCTTCGTCTCTTGCAGGTCAGACTTTCTTTCATCTCCTGTGACTTCTCTGTACAGGCTCTCAGACATCACGTTTGTTGTTGCACCTGTGTCAAGAAGAAATGTTACCGGCATCTCATTTATCAACATTTTTGCTCGTATGTTTCTCTCCTTTTTTTTCTGGTTTTGTCTTCGATCCCGAGGATTTCATTATCGCTTTCAGTGTCAGTCTCTTGTTCTTCGAAGTGCCGAACTCTTGTTTTCTTTTGATTTTTCTTGGGTTTTGTTCTGCAGCATGAAGCAAAGTGATTATTTCCTCCACAAGCTTTGCATTTTCTTCCAAATGCTGGACATTTCTCTTTTGCTCTTGGGTGCTTTCCATCACTATATCCGCATTTCTCTCTGTACTCTGGTTTGTTTCCTTTGCTATACTGCTTTGCTGTCTTCTTTTCTTTGAAAGCTTGGACTTTCTGCGTGTCCTGCGTTTTTCTCATCATTTGGACGGTTTGATGTTGACTTGATTCATGCGCTCTGCACATATCAATACATGCAGTCAATGTCAGCTGTCGCACTTCCAGTAATTTTGATCGCAGAGTCTCGTCATGTACACCCAGTACGATTTGATCTCTCAACAGTCTGTCTTCCAGTGGACCATAGTTACAGGTCTTGATCAGTCTCCGCAGTTCTGCTACAAACTGTTCGATAGATTCTCCTGCTGCTTGATGTCTGCAGTTGAATCTGAATGCTTCGTAAGTTTCATTGGTTGAACCCACACAGTATTCTTCGAATTTCTGGAGAGCAGTGTCAATGTCATTTCTTTCAGCTTCATTAGCAAATGCCAATCCTTCATAGATGTCCATAGCATCCAGCCCGATGCAATAAAGAAAAACTGCTGTTCTGTATGTTGAGTCTTCTTCTGTCTGTGTTGTCACAATTTCATAGCTGTCCCAAAGCCTCTTGAATTTCCTCCAGCTGCTCTGCAGGTTTCCTCCATTCACATCAAGTTTAGGAGGCAAGGGAATCTTGGCATGTCGTCGACTGGCTCTTCCCTCTTCTTGTTCATCTTCCATGGTTGAACTTTAGTCTTCAATATTCTGGATTTTTGTTGGAGTTCGTAATCACGATTCTGACACCATGTTTCGTTCTTTCTACAGCCAACTCGGAAGACAGGGCAATGCTTCTTCGTCTTTACTCCTCGCTGTCTGATTCTCAACTGACTATATATATACATTTCACAGTGAACAGCAATCAGTTATCATTTAAACGAATATCATGCCGTGCTGTTATCCGCACGCTGTTTACTGTCAACACACGTCACACAGACAGACAGACAGATGGACAGACAAAGAGAGAGGGAAAACACACATAACAGAAAGAGAGAGAGGGGCAAAGGCAGGGAGAGAGAGAGAGGGAGAGAGAGAGAGAGAGAGGGAGAGAGACAGACAGACAAACAGACAGAGGCAAATATACACATAGACAGACAGAAAACATACACACACAACAGAGAGACAGAGAGAGAGGGAGAGATAGAAGGAGAGAGAGAGAGAAAGAGACAGAGACAGAGAGAGAGACAGACAGACAGACTGACAGACAGACATGGAGACAGATATACATACA
>JAPXFY010001151.1:32500-40318 GCA_030674185.1 Monoplex corrugatus
TCTCCTGTTGTTGTGTGTGTGTATAATTCGGAGCAGTACTCTGTCCACCTCTGCAGAATATCTTGATCTTCTGTGAGACATTTCCCTGCTTTGTTCTGTATGGTAGTGGTTCTGCCTTGTTTTGAGCTTGCTAGTCCTTTCACAAGCTGGTAGGCTTTCTTGCTGTTATTTTTCTGCAGGTTTGCTTCGATATCTTGGCATTGTTCTTCAACCCATGTTTCCTTTGCTTTCCTCATACTTTCTTTAACTTACTGGTTGGCTTCTGTGTATAGTTTAGCTCCTTTATCCGTACTCTTCTTTTGCTTTAGTTCTCTGTGTTTGTGCTTAGCTTTAGTACATCTTCCGTGACCCAGGGCATCTTTGTTGGTCGGTGTTTTCCAAGGATGTCGTTGGCTGCTTCGGTCACGGCAGTGTTGAAGTTGTTGATCAGAGTGTTACTTCAGTGTCCCGATTGTCAAGGACGAGGAGAGGAGCAAACTTCCCTCCTATCGTTGCTTGGAAGTTTTCAACTATGTTGGGGTCTTTGAGCTTCTCAAGATTGAACTTAATTCTTATGTTGCCCTGTTTCTCCATCCTCTGGAGGCGGAGTTTGAAGGTCATCATTACAAGCTCATTATCGCTTCCAATGTCCGCTCCTGGAAAGCTCCTGGTCTTTGCGATGTTAACACTTGACTGGAAGCGTCTTTTTACGATGATGTAATCGTTCTGACTGTGGTATTTTTCTCCTGGGCTGTGCCATGTCCAGCGTCTAGATGGTTTGGTGGACCAAACGTGTTCACCACCTTCAGGTCGTTGTAACTGGCGAATTCTAGGAGCCTCAAACCTCTTTCGTTGGTCTCGGGGTTGCAGTATTGGCCATATATCCCTTTCCAGTTATTGCATTCATCCTCTCCAATCTTCGCATTCCAGTCGCCCTGCACTATAATGATGCCTTTCTTTGGCGTCTGATCTACGATTTCCTGCAGTTGATCATAGAAATCTTCGACAGCCTCGTCATCATAGTCAGTTGTTGGGGCATAAGCTTGGATGATGGTGATGTTAAAAGATGAAACCTTCAGGCGAATGGTAATGAGCAAATTTTCAACCTCAGATTGCTCTGTGAGAAATACCTGCAACACCAGCAAGGCCTTTACAACGTCTTCGTGGACTTCAAGAAGGCATTCGACAGAGTTTGGCACGCAGCCTTGTGGGCAACCATGAGGCTGTACAACATCAATGCCAACCTGATCAGAACCATAGAATGCCTCTACGAAAAGGCAACCAGTGCAGTCTACCATGACAACAACGTAGGAGAATGGTTCCGAACCAAGTTGGAGTACGCCAAGGATGCCTGCTCTCCCCCACTCTCTCTCTCTCACATCTTCTTGGAGAGAATAATGGCTGACGCACTTGAAGACCACGAGGGAACAGTCAGCATCGGAGGTAGAACAGTCACAAACTTGCGTTTTGCTGACGACATTGACGGACTAGCTGGGCAAGAGCAAGAGCTGGTCAGCTTGATAAAACATCTTGATGAGGCCTCCACAGCATATGGCATGCAGATCAGTGCAGAGAAAACCCAGTTGATGACAAATAATACCAATGGCATCAGCACTGACATTACCATAGACAGCAAGAAACTTGAGACCGTCCATAGATTTAAGTATCTGGGAGCTATAGTATCAGATGAAGGATCACAGCCTGAAGTACTTTCCAGGATTGCCCAGACCACAGCTGCAATGACCAAGCTAAAAGTCATCTGGAACGACAAGAATATCGCTATCGGCTCCAAGATCAGACTGATGCGTTCCCTGGTCATGTCAATATTTTTGTATGCATGCGAAACATGGACCATAACAGCAGACATTGAAAGAAGGATACAGGCAATGGAGATGAGATGCTTCCGCAAACTCCTTGGTATCTCGTACAAAGATCACATAACCAATAAGGAAGTGAAAACCCAAATCGAAAACGCCATCGGGCCGTAAGAAGACCTCCTGACCTCAATGAAAAGACGCAAACTGAGGTGGTACGGGCACGTCACACGATCATCTGGACTGGCCAAGACCGTCTTGCAGGGAACAGTTCAGGGAGGGAGACGAAGAGGCAGACAGAGAAAAAGATGGGAAGACAATATCAGAGAGTGGACTGGCCTTGAATGGAACGTCATTCTGCGGAAAGCTGAGGACCCTGAGGAGTGGAGGAAGTTGGTTGCAAAATCTTCAGTGGTGCCCCAATGATCAACCAGACTATGGGACTGATGATGATGATGTATGTATGTATGTATGTATGTATGTATGTATGTATGTATGTATGGTATGTATGTCTATATGTATGTATGTATATATGTATGTATATATGTATGTATGTATGTAATATGTAGGCGTGTATGCGTTAGTGTGTGTTGTACGTGGATTGTACATGTCTGTTGTACCTTTAGATACGCTCATATGCATTCACACGTTGGCATACACTTCTGTATGCACTCATATGCATATCCACCTGGACTGTCCAGACATATAGCTTTTAGTACACGGACATTTGGTGGCATGCAAACGCGCGTGTTCATAACTATTACAATCATGCATTCATACACTTTTACACGCATGAACGTCCACAGTTGCACAAAAACCTATGTTATTGTTATAATTTTTGTTGTTGTTTAAAGCCCGGTCGACTGCGTAAAGCCATATCAGGGCTTTAACCTGTTCAAAACATGCCCAATACTTCAACAGGAAAGTCAAAGGAAAAGAAAATTAAGTACACATATGAATGCATTTGTGCACATAATCTGAGGAGATACCACTGTCGTTGACCACTCCGTCCAATTTATCACACAGGGGATTTAAGAAACATACCTGAATACAAATTTAAACATAACTAAAGACACTAAAACATACATAAAAACGGGCGTAAGTTACCTGAAATTGCTCCTGCATGTATTATTTCCCTAGAGCCAAAAATGCACTGAACACATGTACCCAGTTATCAATCCTAAGAGAAAGTACGTAAGACTTTATCAAACACATAAGATGAGAGAATCAGCGAGGTAGACAATGATAGGAAGAAATGACAGAAAGCAAGGAACAAAGCAGAAACAAAGAGAGTAAAAGTAACATAATTTCTCTCTCTCTCTCACATAACACAGTTTCAAAGGTCACCCCTTTGAATTACTTGTAACATCTTTGCTGTGAAAAATCCAGGCTTAAATCTAAGATGTGTAAAAAAGCAGAGCGGCTTACAGTACAGAACAGAAACAAATGAATATCATTGTCAAGCCATGGCGAAATTTTTCGATTTCTCACAATTTTGTGAACCATTACAAATATCAATTTTTGGTCGTAGCTTTCAAACAAGGTTTACAAAGCCCAACCCCTCGTCCTCGTCGTGGGAGGTGGAAACAGGTAATGCTGGCCAACGGGGCACTGGTGAAGCTGCGACTGGCTTAGCAGGCCGGCAGTGGATAAACAAATTGCTCAAGAAAATACAAGGAGATACAAACGGACTGATTACAACGGAAAACGACGCGGCGAGGAAAACGGACAACGATTAAAGAAAAACGAAAAGGTTGGGACCTGGAACATTTGCGGTTTGACGAACAAAGAACCAGAGATAGTAGAGTTCATGACCCAGCGCAAGATCTCCATACTGGGCATTGCAGACACCAGAAAGAAAGGAACAGGAACAAAGGAAATAGACGCCAACTATGTTCTCATCTGGAGCGGTGTAAGCAAGGAACAGAGAGCAGCACATGGCGTGGGTTTCATCGTACACCATGACAAGGCAAAAGAGCTAGTGAGTACGAAGTTCATTTCAGAGAGACTCTTGAAGATCGGCATTAAGAGAACAACAAGATCAACAACTACATTCAAGTGTATGCACCATGTAATGACTCCTACTCAGATGAGGATAAGGACTCCTTTGAAAAACTCTCGGACACCATCAACAGCATCCCAGACCAAGAAGACCTGTACGTCATGGGAGATTTCAATGGCAGAGTCGGAGAGAGAAGAACACCATGGACAAAACACCTTGGTCCACACAGTGACCACAGAACACCATGCAACTACAACGGCAACCATGTATTGGAACTGTGTGCAGAGCAGGATCTTATTATCACCAACACCTTCTTCCAGCACAGAGCCATTCAGATCTACACCTGGTACAAATGGAACGAATATCGACGTCTCATCTCAAATCGACTTCACACTAGCAAGATCTAGAATGCGGAACAACATCAGAGACTCAAGAGCCATCCCCAACGCAGGCCTGGACACAGACCACAGGCCAATCATCATGATGTTGGTCACTCAGAAGAAGAGGAGGTTCACCAAAAAGAAGAAACAGCCGGAAAGACTCAACATGCACAAGCTTCAAGACAAAGAGGTGCAGACTCAGATCAGGTGCACCGTCAGTGAAAAATTGGACTGTAGTGACCCTTCATTACTAAACGTAGAGGAAGCTTGGGACACCTTCAAGACAGTCCTCCTGGACACTATAAAAGAAGCCTGTGGCACCAAGAAGACAGGAGGAAGAAACAGAAAGGCAACAGCTTGGTGGAACAAAAATGTGAAGGAGGCTATCAGGGAAAAGAAGAAACTATACAAGATCTGGGTCAAGTCAAAGGATGAAGAGGACTACATCAAGTACAGACTTGCAAGAAGACACAGCAAGAAAGTTGTGAGAACAGCAAAGGAAAAGTCATGGACCCAGTATGGTGAAAAACTCTGTGAAACATGCAAAGCTTCCCCAAGAGAGTTTTACAAGAGTGTGAAAGCGATTAGAGTGCGAGATGAACCTTTCGATCCAACCACTATCATCAACGATGCAAACGGGGAAGCATTGCATGAAGAGGAGAAAATAGTGAAGAGATGGGAAAACTATTTCAAAGACCTACTAAACCCATCAGGAGTACGGGCACAAGACACACAGTCCCGGTCACCCCCAGCCACCCAGACCACTCAGAACCTACCATCCTAGAGAGTGAAGTAAAAAAAGCAGTGAAGACCAGTCCTAAAGGCAAGGCAGCTGGAGTCGACGGCATAACAACTGAAGCCATCCATGTGTGCGGTGAAACGGGAATTCAGTGGCTCACCACCATCTTTCAGAAAGCTTGGGAGGAGAGAAAAGTACCAGAAGACTGGCAAAATGCAATAGTGGTGCCAATGTGGAAGAAGAAGGGCAGCAAGAAAGACTGCAGTACCTACAGAGGCATATCACTACTCAGCCATGTAGGGAAAATGTACACAAAGATCCTGGAGCAGCACACTCGAGCGAAAACAGAACATCTCCTCAGTGACGCCCAATTTGGCTTCAGAAAAGGAAGAGGGTGCACCGATGCAATCTTCGCACTCCGACAACTGTGCGAGAGGGCGATCGAATATGACCGAGATCTCCATCTTGTATTCGTTGATCAAGAAAAGGCCTTTGATCGAGTCAACAGAGACAAGCTATGGAAGGTCCTCGAGCAGTACAACATCAAGGGCCAGCTGCTAGACAACATTCGGGCCATCTACGCCAACAGCAGGAGTGCAGTCCGCACCGCCAGTGGAACATCTGACTGGTTCCCTGTGACATCGGGAGTAAGGCAGGGCTGTAATCTCTCCCCTCTTCTCTTCGTGATCTATATGGATCAGATTACGAAGGAGGCAAACCCAGACCCTGAGGGACTCAATGAACTCATGTTTGCGGACGACAAAGGCAATGGTGAACAATGACAAGATACAGCTGCAGGAGCACACAGACCAGGTCAATGAAAGCTGCGAGACATACGGCATGAAGATCAGCGTCAGCAAGACCGAGGCCATGACTGTCAGTAAGAGACCAAACAAACTGGACATCAACATCAACGGAACCCAGTTGAAGCAAGCCAGTGAATTTAAATACCTGGGCAGCATCTTCACTGAAAATGGCAATCTAGACAGAGAAATCGAGACCAGATGCCAGAAAGCCAACGCAGTCAGCTACCAACTTGCCCCTCTCCTGAAACACCCCAGCATTCCCACCAGCACTAAGGCGAAACTCATCAACGCCATTTTTCTACCAACGCTGACATACCAGTGCCAGACATGGTCCCTAACTAAAGTCCTCGAGAGAAAACTGGTCACCTGTGAAATGAAATGCCTGAGGAAAGCAGTAAACAAGACAAGGCGGGACAAGATCAGAAATGAGGTGATACGAGACATGGTAGGAGCAACACCAATCCTACAACACATCGAACATATGAGGATCAAGTGGTTGGGACACCTCACACGTATGCCCCTAAACCATCCAGCTCTTCGGGCATACAACACCAGATACTCTGGCTGGAGAGCCAGAGGAATACCAAGACGACGATGGAGCGACTCCGTGGCAGACACCCTCAGAGCTCACGAGATGTCCCTTCTCCAGGCCACCCGCCTTGCTGCTGACAGACGATTGTATCTCCCCGCGACGCCCACCGGTACAAGCGGAAGGAAAAAGTAAAAGTAAGTAAGTTTACTTGAGTCAATAAACTCAAACACGGAATGAACACAGAATACCTCGACAACAGTTTCACAGAAAACAAACGGTTCAACAGGGAAACTGAAATCAGAATCTATGAAGCTAGCATTGTGTACTGTCACACCTTGCCCCATTCCTGAAATATTCCAATATTTCTATTAAAACAAAAGCCAGATTCAACAAAGGCCAGTTGGCCGAACATTTGCGCCTGTTTTGGTTTCTGTGTGTATGTGTGTGTGTGTGTGTGTGTGTGTGTGTGTGTGTGTGTGTGTGTGTGTTGATAGAGAGAGAGAGAGAGAGAGAGAGAGAGAGAGAGAGAGAGAGAGAGAGAAGAGAGAGAAAGATTGGCGTTCTCATTCTCATTTTCAGGTGTTTCCAGTTTCAAGTTGATCGATGAATTCCCCCCATGGAGATGCCAGGGGCTCTGTCAGTATAAATAGTGTCCCCGCCTTCTGGAAACTCCAAATAAACAATTCAGAAAAAAAAAAAACAGTATCCGTAACGGTCTTTATGTGTAAGGGGAAAAGGAGGAATTGGGGTACACGTCGACTGTTTGATCCTTGTTCTGTTTCTGGATCTACACTGTAACGATGTCGTCTCTGTCTGTGGAGCGACAGAAGACATGGCCGACTACACTCCTCTGACCTCTAAAGTCCTGACAAACGGTAGAAACAGAGGGAACAACTGCCACATCCTTCGGCAGAGATGGTCTGACCATGAAAACTGCGAAGAAAGAGAAAGAAAAAGAAAGAGAGAAGAGGAGAAGAAAAAAAAGAAGGAGAAGAAGGAGAAGAAAAAGAAGAAAATAAAAGAGAGAGAGAAGAAGAAAACAAGGAGAAGAAAAGAAGAAGAAGAAAAGAAAAAGAAGAAAGGAAGAAGAAGAAAAAGAAGAAGAAGAAAAGAAAAAGAAGAAACAAAGAGAAAAGAAAGAAAAGAAGAAGAAAAGAAAAAGAAGGAAAAAAAGAAGAAGACGATCATAATAAATTGAAGAATGCATGAGAAGAAGAGAAGAGATGGAAGAAGAAGAAGAATGCGAAGAGAGAAGAAGAATGGCAATGCGAATGCGAAGAAGAAGACGAAGAAGATGACGAAGAAGACGAGGGAAGACGAAGAAGACAAAGAAGAAGACGAAGAAGACGAAGAGGAAGACGAAGAAGACGAAGAAGAGGAGGAGGAGAAGAAGAGGAAGGAAAACAACAAGAAGAAAACGAAGAAAAAGAAGAAGAATGCGAAGAAGAAGAAGAAGAAGAAGAAGACGCGGCCTTTTACTTCATCAGACCCTCCAAAATCGTCGCTGACTATCTGTCTTTCTCCCCTATGATGGAACAAGCGGACAGATAAACCGAAAGAAGAAAG
>JAPXFY010001152.1:0-5000 GCA_030674185.1 Monoplex corrugatus
TGGGCTGGATTGATTTTACAACTCTGTCCCTCGAGTGAAAAGCGTTCTTACCAACAAATGCCTATCAATTAACATCAGGAAGCGAGTTCTTGAATGTTATATAGAACCGATACTGTTGTACGGTTGTGAGGCGTGGACAGTCAACACACGTGGAAAGTCATAACAAAATTGAGGCAACTGAAATGTGGTTTCTAAGAAGAATGTCGAGAGTTCCGTGGGCAGCAAAGAAAACAATCGAGACAGTCTCGAAGGACGGCAGACACAAGAAGATCATGAATAAAGAAGATTAGGCAAAGACAAGCAACATTTATGGGACATTTTATGAGGAAAGGGGAATTAAAATACCTGGTCACAACAGGAAAACTGGAGGAAAAGAGAACACCAGGTAGACCCAGGAAGAAAATATTGGACGGACTTGCAGGGTGGCTGAGGACAAGAGAAGGTGGGAGATGTCCTTGCAGCGACAGGGGGTAAATTCGTGTGGAAGGCCATGATCACAAACGCCATGCGGCAAGCCACAAGTTCACCTGTTCACCTGTCGGCGACATCATTCTAGATTTTAGCCGCTGAGGCATACCTCGTCAGTTGTCTCCATCCCCTTCTGCCTACAGTCCTTCTGGGCACATGATGATGATGATGATGTCCCTCGAGTCCTCAAGCACGCTTAGAAGCCTGACCTTTCCCATCCTGTACTCTCGACGATAGATTTTAGAGGCAACTTCAGGTTTCCCTGCCGACAATCAAGCGAGATGTAACAAAGGGCAACAACTGGTATTGATTTTATGTAACGCTCTAAGAGATGGAAGTGTGAATCTCTAATTATTTGGTGCCCGTTTTGCTGTGTTTAATCATCATTGGTACTGAAAGCTCTTACAGTTATGGAGCTAATTTGTATCGAATTCATTTATAATTGTGGTACTAGTTTGAGTGCGTTGTCCGCGCTCGCACGCTCGCGTGTGTGTGTGTGTGTGTATGTGTGTGTGTATGTGTGTGTGTTTGTGAGTGTGTGTGTGTGTGTGTGTGTGTGTGTGTGTGTGTGTGTGTGTGTGTGTGTGTGTGTGTCTCTCTCTCTCTCTCTCTGTCTCTGTAAGGATGTGTGGGTTTTTTGTTTTGTTACACACACACACACTCACACACACACACACACACACACACACACACACACACACACACACATACACACACACACACACACACACACACACTCACACACATACACATACACACACACACTCACACACACACACTCACACACGCACATACACACACACACTCACACACACATACACACACACACTCACACACATACACACACACACGTACACTCACACGCACATTCTTACACACACACACACACACACACACACACACACACACACACACACACACACACACATACACACACATAGAACTATATTAATGTAGACCCTCTATGAGCAAGAGGCAGATATCGTCGTCGTCATCATCATCATCATCATCATCATCATCATCATCATCATGTGCCCTGCTGCATAACGTAGGCGATCATGGCCCTCCCTACGAATCTATCTTTTGTCGTTGCAAGTACACCTCCCACCCTTTCTGTCCTCATCCACTCCGAAGAACCGTCTTATGTTTTCTCCCTGGGTCTATCTGGTGCTCTTTTCCCTTCCAGTTTTCCTGTTGTGACTAGGTGCTCAAATTTCTTTTGCCTAATAAAATGTCTTACATATTCTGATGTCAACCAGTCCTAAGAGATTCAAACACTTAGACATTTGTGATGTTGATCAGGAGATTTGAGCAACACCCTCAATGACGTATCCGTGAAGTGGATGAGACACGACTTTGAGGTCCATTCTTCCCAATGAGCTCATACCACACTCAACTCTAGGTTACAAGCCGGTTGGGGTCCGAAAAATTCCACAATGATTTTGATAGGGCTAATGGGACTCGAACCCATGACCTTTTAGTAAGTATCATCATGAAACTAATTCACCACAGCGACTTGTAAAAAATGTTCTTGTTCTTGTTTGTCTTATTCTTTCTAAGCTCTTACCTGGAGAACCAGACCGATATGTGATCCCACTAGGATTTTTGTTTTTGATTTTTTGTTTTTGTTTTTCTTTTCTTTTTTCTTTTCTGTTCTTTTCTGGGTTTTTTCTGGGGGTTTTTTCTTCTTTTTTTTTCTTTTTTTTAAATTTCACTCTTGACAACTCTCCATTCTCTCTTGGTCCAGGTTGTAGGCTAGGTAGGGCCTCAGGACCTGGCCAGCTCATGGGTTTATATGCAGGCTTAAAACGTGTGCCATGATCACCATACACATGGCACCCTTGATGTCAGTGAACATGGACTTCATTCCGAGCGCGGATACGTCATCTTGAGAAACTGGAACTGAAACTGATAACATCTGCACTGAAGTGAGTGGTGAAAAAATTGCGTTATTCTTGTTTTTTGTTTTTCTTGTTCTTTCAAAGCTGTTATCTGAAGAACCAGACTGCCATGTGATCCCACTAGGAGTTTTTTTTTATTTTGTTTTCTTTTTCTTTTTCTTTTCTTTAATCCCACTCCTGACAACCTTCCATACTCTCTTGGTCCGTCTTAGGCTAAGTAGGACCTCAAGATTTGGCCAGTCCACGGGTCTATGTGCCGGCTTAAGGCTTGTGCAATGATGACCATACACATGGCACCTGTGATGTTCCTGCGTATGGAATTCACTCCGAGCGCGGAGACATCATTTTGAGAAACTGAAACTGATAACATCTGCACTGAACTGACTGGTAAAAATGGCCTTGTTCTTGTTCTTGTTTTTGTTTTTGTTTTTCTTTAATCCCACTCCTTACCACCTTCCATTCTCTCTTGATCCGGGTCTTAAGCTAGGTAGGACCTCAGGACCTGGCCTGCTCATGGGTCTATGTGCAGGCTTAAGGCTGGTGCCAATACCCTACCATCACGTGGCACCTGTGATGTCAGTGCATATGGAATTCATTCCGAGCGCGGTGACGTCATCTTGGACAACTGAAACTGAAACTGAAACTTGGTCCAGTGGCTGGGCTTAGCCTGGTAGGTGCGCGTTGTGTTGCTATGTCCCGGGATTTGTCATCTCCCCACCTTGCCATTCGGTTTGTAAACAAGATAAGTGATGCTGGGACCGAATGAGTCATGCAGCGCATGGACAACACCCCGTTTGCTTGAGGAAAGGACTATCGAGTGACATCGGGAGCTTGGAAGTGATTGTCCGGTGAGTGGCGAGGCATTGGTGTTCTGGTCCCATCTAGCACCCTTGTTAACCAGTCCTGACATAAGGAATTTATTCCAAGCGTGGGGACTCTATCTTGAGAAACAGAAACTGAAATCGATGTAATTGGTTTTATGCACTCAGATAAGCTTACTATCAGGAGAAAGAATGCTCGAGAGTAATGAGTACACCGGGCACGTAAAGAAATCTGGCTGGGACTGAACTCTCGCTTTCCGGTCTGACAGCACAGTTTGCACAGGTGCAAATCTCCCCCGAGAAAATTGTTGTTTGTGCTGTTTCTCGTCCACCAAATTTGAATAGATACCCGATCTTGTTCACAGCTGGGAAAGGCTATGCAACGAGAAAGTGAAATTGGCATCGCTCTCATAATACTCATCATCATCATCATCAGGTGCCTTGCCGCATGGCGTTGGCGATCATGGACTTCCATCTGTCTCTATCTCTTGTTGCCCCAAGCATCTCCTCCACCCTCCTCGTCTTCAGCCACTCCACAAGTCCGTCTAGCATTTTCTCCCTGGATCTACCTGGTGCTCTCTTTCCCTCCAGCTTTCCCATTGTGACCAGGTGCTCCAATCCCCCTTCCTCATGAAATGGCCTATAAATGTTGCCTGTCTTTTCCTAATCTTCCTTATGAATGATCTACTTGTGTCTGCCTCCATCAAGACTGTCTCATTTGTTTTCTTTGCTGTCCATGGAACTCTCAACATTCTTCATAGAAACCACATCTCGGCTGTCTCAATCTTGCTCTGGCTTTGCTTGCTGACTGTCCACGCCTCACATCCGTACAACAGTATTGGTTCTATATAACATTCAAGGACTCTCTTCCTGATGTTAATTGATAGGCATTTGTTGGTAAGAATGCTTGTCATCTTCTTGAATGCTGTTTTGGCTTGGCCGATTCTGCCGGTTATTTCCGATGTGCATCTGCCGTCTGATGAAATGACCGTTCCCAGGTATTTGAACTTATTAACTTGTGTCAAGGTTGTGCCATTTGCTGTTATTTTGCATGAGGGGATTTCATGTTTTTTCTGATCACCATGACTTCAGTCTTCCTGCTGTTTAGTTCCAACCCCTTACCTTTGCTTTCTATTTCTAGTATATTCACAAGGTTTTGTAGGTCCCTTTCATTTTCTGCAATTAGCACGGTGTCATGTGTATCGAATGTTGTTTATCATTTTTCCTCCAACCTTTAATCCAGGGTCTTCTTCTAGATTTCTCATGATGTTTTCACTGTAAAGTGAAAACAGATCTGGCGACAAAACACAACCCTGTCAGACTCCTCTTTTGATGTTTTGGAAAGAGCTTATATTGTTTTCTATTCTCATTGCAGCTGTTTGTTCCCAGTACATATTCCTGATTATTCGTAGATCTTTTCCATCAACATTGAGTCTCTCCAGTTGGTTGATCAATTCTTCATGTCGTACCCGATCGAAAGCCTTGGTATAGTCAAAAAAGGATAAATACAAATCCTTATTCATCTCAATTGACCTCTCTATGATAGTTCTTAGGATGTATATGGCATTAATAGTTCCTTTCCCTTCCACAAATCCACAAAAGATGAAACCAGGAAAAGCCCCAGGACCAGACAACATTACTACAGAGATGATTGAAGCCCTGTGGGAATTTGGCATAGAAAAATAACAGTCCTCCTAAATGAAATTTACGACACTGGAAAAATCCCCAAAGATATGTCAAAATCAATTTTCATTGCACTTCCAAAGAAGACAGGGGCTATAGAATGCGAACTCCATCGCACAATCAGTTT
>JAPXFY010001152.1:10000-25000 GCA_030674185.1 Monoplex corrugatus
TAATAAGGAATGTGTATTGGGAATAAACAACAGCAAAGGGAATACAAACTAATATAAGGTCTTTTCAAAATTTCAAGAGGTATCAGGCAGATTTGTTTTCACTTTACAATGAAACCTTCATGAGAAACCAAATAGAATGCCCTGGAATAAATGTTGGAGAAAAAATGATAAAAAAAACTCTTCATTATGCAGATGATACCGTTCTAATAGCTGAGATTTTCAAATTTGTCCATTATTCAACTACACTGATCTTTCTATGAGAGTTCTTAGGATATATATGGCATTAACAGTTCCTTTCCTTCAACATATCCACATTGTTCTTCTGCTATTTCTGTTTTGATTCTATCCCTTGTCCTCGTTGTGATTATTCTTAATAGAATCTTTGCCACATAACTCATCAAGCTGATTGTACGATGGAGTTCGCATTTTACAACCCCAGCTTTCTTTGGACGTGCAACGAAAATTAACTTTGACATATCTTTAGGGATTTTTCCGATGTCAAAAAAATTGTTTAAGAGGCCTGTTACTTTTTCAATACCAAATGCATCTTGAGCCTCAATGATTTCTATAGTAATATGGTCTGGTCCTGGGGTTTATCCTTGTTTCTTCCTTTTCATCGCTGCTCTAACTACATCCTTCATTATTTGCGTTTCTTCAAAGTTTGTGTGAGTAGATGTCGCGCCAGCAGGCAGCAAAAGTGTGTGTGGTGTTTTACAGTGATTTTATCGTGGTTCTATTTGGTTTTATGCATTGAATTTTGTATCAGTTTGTTGCTTTGAAATCCTGACACACGGTGATGTAAATATTTTTTTTTAAATTTTGAATATTTTACCAGATAATCTGATTTTAAAGTTTTTATACCTACTTTTCATCATTTTAATTCAGCCGCTCAAGTCGGACATTTTATTCTGTGAACTGTGTTTACATCTTAGCCTACTGTGTTCGCCCAACGCTACAGCTTCCAAACCTTTGTGTTCTCTGGATTTAAGTGTTGTGAACTGACCAACCCACACACCAACCTGCAAGTTTCTTCCTCTCCTGACTGGCTCGCAATTATGGACCCGTCTTTTATAAAACAAATTGGACTGACACTTTTTAAACACAGCAAGTGCTACCTCGGTGGAGGCATCTACCAGCGAATACGAACACTGGGGCTGTGTCCTAAGCCCCGCACTGCGCGATCCTGTCGTGGTGGACGTCTCCACCGTCTTTATAATAATAATAATAATAATAATAATTACAATATTTATATAGCGCAAAATCTTGATAAAATCAAATCTAAGCGCTGAAGCAGACACACACGTAAGCACGCACGCACGCACACACACGCACGCACACACACACACACACACACACACACACACACACACACACGCATGGCTATAAATGGGGAGAAAGAATAAAAGCAATAAAAGCAAGAATAAAAGCAATGGAAAATTATAGAGAGCATAGCATATACAATTATATATTATAACCATGTGATTCCCTCCGAGCGGAGACAGGCTGCAGAGGGGGGGGGGGGGGTTGAGTGAGGTTAGGATTTTATGCGGAGGAGAAAAGGTGAGTTTTGAGAGCGGACTTGAAGGAGACAAAAGTAGGTTGCTGACGGACTGAGAGAGGAAGTTTGTTCCAGGAGAGTGGACCAGAAACAGAGAAGGCTCGTGGACCATAGGTATTGAGCTTAGTGCGTGGAAAGCGAAAAGTCAGAGGATCGGAGGCAGAGCGGAGGGTACGTGAGGGAAGATAGATCTCAAGTAGGCTTGACAGGTAATCGGGGGCTGCGTTATTGAGGCTTTTGTAGCACATGGTGTCTAGTTTGTACTGTATGCGCTTTGATACAGGGAGCCAGTGAAGTTGTGCCAGGAGAGGAGATATGTGGTCAGCTTTTTTCTTTTTGAGTACAAGGCGTACAGCATTGTTTTGAATGCGCTGTAGGATGTGAATGGTGGAGGCAGGAAGACCAGACAGGAGTGAATTGCAATAGTCAATGCGAGACATTATGAAGGAGAGAACGAGTTTTGCAGTTGTTTCGACAGAGAGATACTTCCTGATCAGCCTTATACGATGGAGATGATAGTAGCAGGATCTGGCAGTTTGAGAAACAAAGTTGTTCATGGAGAGGGTAGAGTCAATGCAGACACCAAGGTTTTTAGCTGAATCAGAAATTGGGACTGATGTGTTACATAATGGGAGAGAAAAAGGAGGCAGCTGAGAAAGTTTCTGACGGGTGCCAATGAGGATAGCTTCTGTTTTGTCGTCATTAAGCTGAAGTCTATTGTGTGTCATCCAGTTCTTAATGTCCGAGTAACACTCAGTGGTGCGAGTCAACAGGCGCTGTATATTATCAGGCGAGTCACTGTCTTGAAGTTGGGTGTCATCAGCATAGAAGTGGTGTTTTATAGAATGGGAGTTGATGATGGTGGACAGGGGGAGGTGTAAAGAGTGAACAGAACAGGGCCAAGGACAGATCCTTGTGGAACACCACAGGTCAGGTATGCAGGTTGAGAGTAAGTGCCATTGATGAGAACGGTTTGTTTTCTGTTGGATAGGTATGAAGTGAACCAAGACAGAGCAATGTCAGAGATGCCAAAAGTATGATGAAGTCTAGAAAGGAGAATGCCATGATCAATGGTATCAAAGGCTGCAGACAGATCAAGGAGTGTGAGGAGAGAGACTTTGCCAGTATCAGTTGCAAGGAGGAGATTGTTGAGAATGTGTAGTAGGGCAGTTTCAGTGCTATGGCACTGGCGGTAGGCTGACTGGAAAGGATTGAGGAGATTGTTGGCAGACAGGTGAGAGTTCAGCTGGTTGAGGACGACTTTTTCAAGGAGTTTTGACAAGAAAGAGAGATTAGAGATAGGCCGGTAATTTTTCAGTTCATTTGGATCTAAATTGTGTTTCTTGAGAAGAGGGTGAACAATAGCAGACTTGAAAGAATCAGGGACAGTTCCAGTTTGAAGAGAAGTGTTGATGATGTCAGTGATGAATGGGAGGAGAGTAGGGAGACAGTCGGTGTAGAGAGAACCTGGAAGAGGATCCAGTTCGCAGGTTTTGAACGACATGGATCTGATTGTGTTGAGAATTTCTTCTTGTGAGACTGGGTTAAAAGTAGTAAGAGGTGTGCCAGAGAAGGAAGGGTCAGGTGGGCATGGTTGACAGGGTGTCCTGTCAAGCCTGTCACGAAGAGTTTGTATTTTGGTGGTGAAATAGTTGGAGAATACAGATGGGAGTTCTTCATTTGTATGTTTTGTTGGGAGAGGTAAATCTTTGGCACAACCTGCCTCCTGCCCGACGCCACTTTTCGTCTCCTGCTTCTTCGTCTCCTCCATTGCCCCTGCCCTCGACCTCGCTGCTGCAAACTTCGTCTCCTCCTCTGCCGTCTTCGCCTTCGCCTTCTGTCCGGATAGTACCGCCTTCACCTTCTGTCCCGCTGGTGCCGCCTTCACCTTCTGTCCCGCCGGTGCCGCCTTCACCTTCTGTCCCGTCGGTGCCGCCTTCGTCGCTACCCCGGCCACCACCATATGACTGTGATAAACTAAAATTATGCCTTTTTAATGCTCAGTCAACATGCAAGGACGGCAAAGCCGAAGTCATTGCTGATTTTATCGCAGATGAGCATGTTGACATTGCTTTTATCACAGAGACATGGCTTAACCCCCTTGGTCACGAACCTATACATGCTAGCCTCACTCCGAGTGGTTACAGGCTTGCTTCTTTCCATCGCTCATCCCGAGGTGGCGGTATCGCCATCCTCTACAACGACTCACTCCATTCCCGCCTATCTTTCTCGCAGTCTCTGCCTTTCTCCCATCCTTCTTTCGAGCACGTTGAAGTATCCTTCCAATCCACCCCTCACCCCATCACCTTCTCCTGTGTCTATCGACCCCCACCTAGCTCTGCCAACAAACTCACCACATCCACGTTTCTCTCTGACTTTGACCAATTGCTTGACCACTACTGCCTCTTACCTGGAAATCTCATCATTCTAGGTGACATCAATGTCCACTATGACAACACTCACCGTTATGACACAAGACATATCATCAACTCTCTGTCCAATCACAATATGACTCAACACATTTCTGAACCAACCCATCAAAAAGGTCACATTCTTGACTGGATCATTTCTCGTGATCACCACAATTCCGCTACTGACAACTGCATAGTTCTTTCTACCCGTCTAACTTCAGTCCTTCCATCTGACCACTCTGCAATTCTCTGTTCTCTTGACATTTCTCCTCCTTCCCGTACCATGCGCACAGTGACTCGACGCAATCTCAAATCTATCGACCTCTCCACATTTTCATCTGATGCCTCCCGTCTCCTTTCTGAAAAGTCACACAACCTTGCCGATGAATTCTATACTACTCTCCACCATCTTCTGGACACTCATGCTCCAGCCACAACCCGTCTTTTACCTGACCGCCCCCCTACCCCCTGGCTCACTCATGAGATTGCCTGTGCAAAACGTGCCCGCCGCAGATCAGAGCGTCGTTGGCGCAAATCCAAACTCACTGTACACAGGCAACTTTTTCAAGCCTCTAAAACAAAAGTATCCACCCTCATTACATCAGCAAAAACAAGCTATTTCCAAACCAAAATCCTGAATGCCTCTTCTTCAAAAGAACTCTTTACAACCATGAATCATCTCCTTGGCACACGAAAAGATTTACCTCTCCCAACAAAACATACAAATGAAGAACTCCCATCTGTATTCTCCAAGTATTTCACCACCAAAATACAAACTCTTCGTGACAGGCTTGACAGGACACCCTGTCAACCATGCCCACCTGACCCTTCCTTCTCTGGCACACCTCTTACTACTTTTACCCCAGTCTCACAAGAAGAAATTTTCAACACAATCAGATCCATGTCGTTCAAAACCTGCGAACTGGATCCTCTTCCAGGTTCTCTCTACTTCGACTGTCTCCCTACTCTCCTCCCATTCATCACTGACATCATCAACACTTCTCTTCAAACTGGAACTGTCCCAGATTCTTTCAAGTCTGCTATTGTTCACCCTCTCCTCAAGAAACACAATTTAGACCCAAATGAACCGGCCTATCTCTAATCTCTCTTTCTTGTCAAAACTCCTTGAAAAAGTCGTCCTCAACCAGCTGAACTCTCACCTGTCTGCCAACAATCTCCTCAATCCTTTCCAGTCAGCCTACCGCCAGTGCCATAGCACTGAAACTGCCCTACAACACATTCTCAACAATCTCCTCCTTGCAACTGATACTGGCAAAGTCTCTCTCCTCACACTCCTTGATCTGTCTGCAGCCTTCGATACCATTGACCATGGTATTCTCCTTTCTAGACTTCATCATACTTTTGGCATCTCTGACATTGCTCTCTCTTGGTTCACTTCATATCTATCAAACAGAAAACAAACTGTTCTCATCAATGGCACTTACTTTCAACCTGCATACCTGACCTGTGGTGTTCCACAAGGATATGTTCTTGGCCCTGTTCTTTTCACTCTTTACACCTCCCCCCTGTCCACCATCATCAACTCCCACTCTATAAAACACCACTTCTATGCTGATGACACCCAACTTCAAGACAGTGACTCACCTGATAATATACAGCGCCTGTTGACTCACACCACTGAGTGTTACTCGGACATTAAGAACTGGATGACGTTCAACAAACTTCAGCTTAATGACGACAAGACAGAAGCTATCCTCATTGGCACCCGTCAGATACTTTCTCAGCTGCCTCCTCTTTCTCTCCCATTATGTAACACATCAGTCCCAATTTCTGATTCAGCTAAAAACCTTGGTGTCTGCATTGACTCTACCCTCTCCATGAACAACTATGTTTCTCAAACTGCCAGATCTTGCTACTATCATCTCCATCGTATAAGGCTGATCAGGAAGTCTCTCTCTGTCGAAAGATTACAAACAAACACAAGATGTCAGTTTATTCCTTTTCTCACAATGAACAAAGCGGCAGGGAAGTTTCAGTCTTTTTCTCAAATTTTTTATATCTAGTGTTTGTTTGTTTGTTTGTAATCTTACGCTTGACAAAGGCCAGTTGACCGAAAATTTGCGCCTGTCTTGTTTTATTGTATTAAATACGCGTTCGTATTCTTCTTTCGTGTTTTTTGTTTCCTGAGTAATTCCGGTTTAAATGGATGTGTTTTGTCTTGTATACTAATTGTCAGTTTGTTCGAGATCCGTCTGTTGTACAATGCATGCAGCGTTCCTTCTGACCTACCAATCACTTGTCTTGTTTCCTTGAAAACCTTATTCAGTAGATCTCTGTCTGTCTTGGAAACAGTGCCATTCTGTAGACGAGTGAGTCTAAGAAAGTCAGGAGTTTAAGACAAACAGGGCAGACGTGTTACCACCAGCTCAAGGACAAATGTCCCGAGTGGGACAAAGCTAGTTGACAGTTTGTCTGTCCATGTCTTTAGTAGTAACAGCTGAGAACCCTGGAGTTTGGTGAACCTTGTTATGCTCTCAATAATCGACCGTATTGACATCTTTGATTTCACACACGCGCGCGCGCGCGCACACACACATACACACACAAACACACACACACACACACACTCACGCACGCGCTCACACTCTCAAACACAGTGGGTGAGTGAGTGAGTGAGTGAGTGAGTGAGTGAGTGAGTGAGAGAGACACAGAGACAACAACAAAAGAGAGGGAGAGAGAGAGATACACACAGACACGCACACTAACACGCACAGACTCGCAGATACACACACACACACACACACACACACACACACACACACACACACACACACACACACACACACACACACACACAAACACACACACACACACACACATACACATACACATACACAAATAAACATACATACACGCACGCGCGCTCTCGCGTACATGCAAACTTACAGTATATACCGAATTTTAATGAGTATATATATTCACATCGATTACAGTACTGCACAAAGAACGGTTGAGGAGAACACAGTCTGCTTTGCAATCTGTTTCATGGAGAGATCTCACCATTCTGAAGTGGTCTACTGTCACTGAAATCACCTGTCTGACTGTATCCTGTTGTACTGTAAACACATCCTTCTATATAATTTATTGTATTGTAAACATAAACATAGATAGGAAGATTGGTAGCTAGTTATTTTTTCAATACCAAATTCCTCCAGAGCTTCAATCATCTCTGTAGTAATGTTGTCTGGTCCTGGGGCTTTTCCTGGTTTCATCTTTTCTAATGCTGCTCTAATGTCATCTTTCAATATGGGTGGTCCTTCAACGTTCTTTTTTTTTTTTTTACTAATGTGTTCTTCGTTTCAGTCTAATAACTCATACAGTCTGGAATGGAAAGTGTTTGGGCATTTCCTGGAACGGAGATAAAAGAAAAGTAAAGAAAGGGAAAAGAAAAGACAACTGGACAACAGACAAATTGTCATTTTGTTATTCTTGTTGTCAACCATCATGCTGTGTGGATATGAGTGTGTATGTATGAATGTAAATTATATGTGTTTGTCTGTGTACGTGCGTGTGTGTATGTGCGTATTTACTGACATTTGTTACTTCTCATTTCTTACTCGTTTATTTATCTATACATTCCTTTGTCTATTTGTTTGTTATTTATTCATTCATTTACTTATCCATTTCCTCTTTCTTTCCTGGGAAGTGGACGACAGACAAAATATTGTTTTTCATCTTGTTGATAGACCACAGAGGCTTTGTGCATTGACTGTAGGGGGGGGGGCTTCCTGTGATGTGAGACAAATTTATCGTGACTGGCTATTTGTGTTGTGATTCAGACCTTTATTTATTTATCTGATATATTTATCTGTTCTTTTCCATGAAGATAAGATACACAGATACACATATCACTTACATATAACCAAGAGTGTTGCAATGACAGACCGATACAATACCAGTACTAGTAAAACAGATCTAGGCTAGGTAAAACATAGGCTACGTAGGACCTCGGGACCTGGCCAGCTCAAGGGTTTATGAACAGGTTTAAAATATGTGCCATGATCACAATCACATGGCACCTATGACGGTAGTGCATATGGTATTTATTCCCAGTGCGGAGACGTCATCTTGAGAAACTGAAACTGAAACTATGCGTATAACGAAAGCACTACACAATTTCAAATACTGTATATGTAGCATCCTCCCCTTTGCCAGTTGTTAAAAATACGATGGGCATGATAGAGCTGAGTGAACAAGACACTGGTCTTCTGGTTAGATGGTCTGGGTTTGAACCTGATGGGTAGAGGGTGGTGATTTTTCCAATCTTCCAGGATGATATATGTGTACACCTGCCAGTGCCTGGCCCCACTATGTGCACACAAAAGGTTTAATAAGAATGTTAACAAATCTGTAAGCTATTTCAGTGTTTGGTGCTGTTACAGGATCATATTTTCTGATGATTGTATGACAGGTGTTCACAACAGTCTCAACTCAGAGTGATTTCTCTGTCCTTCAACAACTGACACAAGATCACTCTCTCCTCCAAATATTTATTCAAAACGTGTCTGTGGTCTTATTAAACTGACACAGTGACTCTAATAATTAACTCTGTCCCAATAGACTTCTTAACATCTGTGCTTTAAAAAATGACACTGTGATTCTACCTACACGTTTTCTATTCCAGTAGATTTTGTGGCAACAGTTTCAGTGATCAGAGAAATTAATAGGAAGAAAATGAGTTATGATGTGACAACACCAATGACTTCTTCAAACATCTCTGACATCACGAACATCATGCATGAGGAACAGCTGTTGTTCATCCCCTGGAACAACCCAGACAATGTGATCAGCTTGCAGGTATTTCTTACCCTGGAAAAAGCAGTGAACTGTGGCATCACCCCCATTCTCTTCCTCTTTGGGGTGTCAAGCAATACTATAAACTGTCTTGTATTCTATCGCCAAGGACTGAGAGACCGCATGAACCTGTGTCTATTTTGTCTTGCATTAGCCGACATGCTGTTTATTGTTTTCTATTATGTCTTTGCCTCCTACTGCATAGTTGGTTACTTTCTACCAGAAATAGAAGACTGGTGGAAATATGTCACCCTAACATTATTCGGGAGTGTCCACTTTGGTTTCCAGAACACCTCTTACTGTCTGACCATGTTGATTTCTGTAGAACGATGTCTGTGTGTTCTCATGCCCCTGAAGATTTCATCCCTAATCCGGACCAGGACTGTGGCTATTCTGATTGTTACCATGGCATTGACTATCCACTTTGCTTGTTTGCTTTATCCCCTGCAGCTCAGTGTTGGCTCCAGAGTGGACAATAACACAGGTCATGCCACGTATTTCCTGGACGCAACTACATTTTACTTCCAGAATAGATTGCTCTACGATGTAGTGGCAAGGATTTTGCTCACAATTTTCGGTCCTTTCCTAACTTTCACTGTGGTGACTGTGGCCACTACCATTACAGTCATCCAGCTGAGGAGAGCCATGGCCTGGAGACACGATTCCATCAGCAACGACACAGGTGTACGTGAGAAGGCCTTGGTCAAGATGCTTATCATCATCTCCATCATCTTCATCATTACCACTATCCCAAAGTTCGCTGTTGGTTTTGTTATATTGTTGGTGTCAGATTTTCATCATACACGAAAGTATGCCAATGTCTTCAATGCCTCTCACCTCATATGCCTTGTACTGGGTATGATAAACAGCTCTGTTAACTTCTTTGTCTACTGGGCTAGATCCTCTAAATTTAGACAGGAGCTGAATCTTCTGTTTGCTTGTCGACTCCACCGCACACGGAGGGGGCTGAAGGTAGACAAACAAGTGAAGAATAAAAATGGCTAACCCCTCCATTATTCCTAGTACAAAAATGCCAGTACACTGGTCTTTTTGCGCACTTCATTCAGTCTTTTGAAATCAACACAGATTTACCTTGACTTTTTTCTTCAGGGGAAAAGGAACTGGACATGCTGTTGTCACACACTGACACAATATGGTTTGGTGTCTGGTTTCATAACAATATGCACTGGTTCTGTTTTCAGAAGTCCTGTACTAACAAAAATGTTTCTATGAATATCACCTAAACGCTTCACAAGGCCTAATTTCTCTGCAGCGATCCTCTTCAGTAGATTGTAACAAGAATAATGTCTGACAACCATAACTGAATCTAAATGTCTTGTTCCTGACAACAGTCTTTGCCAAAAACTCTCCTCTTTGGTTTAACCTTTCGCCTAGTGACGTAAAATTAATTGCGAGTTGAAGATAGCTTGGATTTGTTCTTGAAACTTTCAAATGTCTTCTCATTGATAATGGTGACGTCCGCTCCTGTCGATCTGTGTCAAATTTGAACGTCACATTAACACCTCTTATTGTTTGCTTGGTTGTACAGCGCTTGGAATTGTCTGTAATTATTGAATTTAACACATAAGTGTCCTCTTCACATCATCTTCTGTATAGTCAAGTGTTCATCTCTGAAACTCCATTTCTACACATGCATTCAACGTGTCCTTCCTTATGACGTCAGTCTATGACACATCTGGCCTCTTGCCAGGCAGTATCCTTCTTTCGTATGCACATGGCCGCGCCTACTACAGGGATGGATTTGACTTTCTTCCTGCTGGTGAAACACTGGACTTTTCAGTCCTCTGCCTCTATGTGGCTGTTCTCTGCCTGTTTGAAACTGGCCTCTTCCTGTCTGCATTCTTCCTGTCTGTGACTGTCCCCAGCCACAACCCGGACTTCCTCTACAACTGTTGCAATAGCCTCTCCCTGTTTTTAGATCTGCTTCTCATAGATCTAGTTTCATCAATTGAAACATGTTCTTTGCTGCTTTGTTTGCTGTTTGATTTGTTCATACTGTTTTCCAGTGTCAAGACCTTTAGCTGGATTCAGATCATGGATCAACTACAACCTTTCTTTAAGTGTACAGTCTTGCAAACTGACCACAAATCTGTCACGAACTTGATCTTCAACATCACCATATTTACAATGGGTCACAAAAGCACGGAGAGAGAGAGAAGAGAGAGAGAGAGAATTTCTCCACCATCTCTTGATCCTGTTGTTTTCTTTCCTGAAACTTTGTTTGTTCATATTTGAGGTTACGCTCGACTGTAAAATAACCATCAAACTTGGCAATGATCATATCAAAATCCTTGTCTTCTTTGACTTGCATTGCATCTGGCGCATCTACTACCATCACAGTTTCAAATATTTTCTTTGCCTCTTCCCCTATTACATATACATTGTAATAATGTGTCTCGTTAAGTGACTTTATCTTCGGCTGACAGCTTACTTTTGTTTCTGTATCCACGAAAGCGTGATGTCATTCTTCTGGGCTGAAGGAGAAGAGCTTTAGAGGTGGCATTCTCTGCATCGTGACGTTAAACACATCCCATGTTCGACATGAACATGAAAGTACCAGTTGCACAATGTACTTTAATCAAATCCACGGGTCATTCTCCGAGAACACAATACAACTTTATTCAGCCCTAAACTGAACAGGATTTCCATTAGTAATAACAAGATGGTGTGTGTGAATACTTGCATTTTAAGCATACAGATATTTTGCATGAACTGGACATTTTTCTTATGATGAGATAGCAGTTACGCTTTGTTGTTTTGTAGGCTATGTGTTGTGTGTTTAAGATGAATGAAAAAATAGTTTGAAAGAAAAAGCATGGCGGTTACTCTGCTTTTTCACGCATGCAGTTGAAAATCGTGAAGAGCAGGACATTCGCCCTGCTGCCTTGGTATAAAACAGCGGAGAGATAGGTTGATTTCCCAGGTCCCCCCCCCTCCCCCCCATTCAGTGTCAGTTAGCCTCCTTGCCTTTCTCAAATCTTGGCCAAAACATAAAAGTAGCGCTATATTGCCGTGATGCGGTATGAATGGAGAGAGAAGCCTGAGTGTCACATGGTGAATCCATTGTGACGAAAAGAAATGAATATGAATACATGAATATGAAACTCAAAACGAAACAGAAACTTTTGAGGAGGACCAAGTTGTAATAAAAATAAAAAATAAAAAAAACTGTTGGGGTTCGCAAAGAAGCGTAGTACGTAACTCTCATAGAACTCTTGGTCAGCACTTAGGTCCTTAACAGGGAAGGTAAGAGCTCTTGGTCAGTACTCAGGTCCTTAACAGGGGAGGTAAGAACTCTTGGTCTGTACTTAGGTCCTTAACAGGGTAGGTAAGAACTCTTGGTCAGTACTTAGGTCCTTAACAGGGGAGGTAAGAACTCTGTCAGTAGGCCTACTTAGGTTCTAAACAGGGGATGTTGGAACTCTTGGTCAGTATTTAGGTCCTTAACAGGTCAAGTAAGAACTCTCTGTCAGTATGTAAGTCCTTAACAGGGGAGGTAAGAACTCTGTCAGTATTTAGGTCCTTAACAGGGGAGGTTAGAACTCTCTGTCATGACTTAGGTCCTTAACAGGGGAGGTAAAGAACACTCTGTCAGTATTTAGGTTCTTAACAGGAGAGGTAAGAACACTGTCAGTATTTAGGTCCTTAACAGGGGAGTAATAACACTTTCTCAGTATGTATGTCCTTAACCCTTTGACTCCTACAGCCTGTTCACCAGCATCCTGCATTGTCAACCTTGGTAGCAAAGCAAAAACTTAACCCTTTGACTACCTTACCCTATCCTCCGGCTTCCTGCAGGAAGCTGGTGGATAGGATGAGGGAGTCAAAGGGTTAAGTTTTTGCAGTTGGTGGACAAGGTGTGGGAGTCAAAGGATTAACAGGGAAGATTCTTACGCTCCTCAAGCAGGTCTGACGAGTTCCGCACAGAAAGAAACGATCGTCACCAGCTTTGGGATTATAAGGATATTTTGTATACTGTTCATTCATTCATTCATTCGTTCGTTCGTTCGTTCATTCGTTCGTTTGTTTATTTGTTTGTTTATTTGTTTGTTATTTTGTTTGTTTGTTAATTTATTCGTTTGTTCGTTTCTTTCTTTCTTTTGTTTCTTTGTGTGTTTTTTGTTTTCTTAAATTCATCTATTTGACTGATCCAGGAGGCACACGTTCTTCTTCAGGCGCTGCATTGGGAAGAAGTCATGTGACCCAGGGCTTTGTTTTCATTGTCCATCATCTCTTGAATAGCAGCTGTTCTGCGCTGTTTAAAATCTTATTATGCCCTGCTGTCGCCCGCAGGCTCTGTTGTGGGTGCGTGCACGCGCACAAATGCATATTCACACACAAACACACCAACAAATGGAAGCACACAAACACAAACACGCTCACACACACACACACACACACACACACACACACACACACACACACACACACACACACACACACACACACACACACACACACACACACACACACACACAAATATGTGTATGTAATTACATTACATACATACATGATGATGATGATGATGATATATATATATATACATATATATATATATATATATATATATATATATATATATATATATATATATATATATATATATATATACAGTGTGTGTGTGTGTGTGTGTATAGAGAGAGAGAGTAAAAGCAAAAGTCAGTCAGAAAGAAAAATTAACTGAGATTTAAGTAATGTTTGGACTGATGTCACAAACTGACAAGAGCTCTTCAAAGACAAAGCTTTCTATTTTCTCCTCAGGTTTAAAGCTTTGAGTCAGTCTTTTTATTTTCAAAGACCTGAAAACAGTAAGATGAGAGGACACATGAAGTCTGATAGCAGAGAATGAGAGAAACAGATACATACTGAACAAGAGATCTCAGTGATGCTTTATCCCGCCAATACAACTGTTACAATGCTTAGACAGTTGCCACCTGCACCTGCACCAACTCTAGATGACCTGCAGGCTGATACTGTCTAAGATTCATTTCATTTCATTTTTGTATGACGACTTTTGAAGGAGACACACACACACACACAAAAACGAACATTACTGAAGAAGATAAGGAAAAGACACGCAACATTTATTGGACTTTTTATAAGGCAAGAGAAATTACAGCACCTAGTCACAACAGGGAAGCTGGGGGAAAGACAGCATCAAGTATACCCAGTGAGAAAATATTGGACGGACTTGCAGAGTGGTTGAGGACAGAGAAGGTGGGAGATGCACTTGCAGCGCAAAAGATAGATTCGTATGGAGGGCCATGATCGCCGACGTCATGCAGCAGGACATATTATGATGATGATGATGATGATGATGATGATGATGATGATGATGATGATGATGATGATGACAGCTCTGCTGTGAAGCGCACTTATTCACTTTATGTGGATCAGTCATCAGATTCCTCGTCTCTCTATTTTTGTATGCAGGCCGATTGGTTCTTTGGATGCAGCCGTGAACTCAGGATGTGATATCTCAAATTCAATCGCAGCTCACAACATTAAATACTGGCTTGTTCGGCTGCCCACCTTAAATGTTTCCTTCATTCTGGTGTTTCTTAGGTTCCCCACTTTCTCCTCATTTCAAGATGACTTTACCTGCGCATAGGGTCTTGTGCATGCTCAGGGAGTCCGCTGGATAATTGCTGGTAGATTTAAATGGAGCGAATATGGAATTGTCAGTATGCATTGAACCCATTTTGAACAAACTCCAAACAAATTACCAAACAGATGCTTAATCCTACCAAAATAATTGTGACAACGCCTAGACTATCCCCCCCCCCCCCCCCCCATGTGGGGATGCCGGGGGCTCTTTCAGTACGAATAATATCCCCACCTTCTGGAAATTCTGTGCCAGAAATTTCCTCTTTTCTGTCACTCTCTTTGTTCATTTCTTCCTTTTTAGCTTTCTGTCATTTCTTCCTATCATTTTCTGCCTTGTTGGTCCATTCACCTGCATGTGTTCGACAAAGTCTTACGTAAGTCTTTCTCTTAGGATTGATAATTAGGTACATGTATTAAGTGTATTTTTGGCGGTATGTTTTTTAAATTCTCTGTGTGATGAATAGGATGGAGTGGTCAGCTCAGGAGCATCTCCTTAAAATATGTGCGTGAATGCATTGATGTGGGTACTTAATTTTCTGATCCTTTTGCTGTTGTTATTGTTGTTGTTATTGTTATTGTTGTTGTTGT
>JAPXFY010001152.1:30000-40315 GCA_030674185.1 Monoplex corrugatus
CCCTGATGAAGTTATGACAGGTCAAGCAAGCTGATAGCAGATAAACAGCTGCCCAAGAACACAAAAGGAAAATGAAACGGATGAATCAAGATGAAGGGGACGGGGTGTAGAGAGGGGGAAACTGATTAGAGACAAAGAAGAAAAGGAAGAAGAAGAAGGGATTAGATCAAACACAACTGATACTGGAATGTCTGCGATCTGAAGGACAAAGATCTACAGATAGCAGAATTCACGCAAACTGACAAAACACTAGTCATGGGAATATCAGCCAGTAAATGAAAGGACAGGTCAACCAACGAAATTCATGCCAACTGTGTTTTGGTATGGAGTAGTGTGAACATGGATCAGACAGACATTTATGATGCAGGATTTCTTCTCAGCAAGGATGTAGCAAAAACTACTCTTGAAACTGACTTCGTCTCTTTGATAATCATCTTCTCCCCAACTTCTCCCCAACATTGTACACAGTTATAATAGAAATCACCCCCCCAAAAAACAACAACAACAACAACACAAAACAACAAAAACAACAAAATAACAAATAGATAAAAACAAACAAACAAAAACAACAAAAAATAAAAAAAATAAAAACAGAACAACATATAGCCTCCTCTGCCCACCAACATTATTTAAAAATATTGTCTTCATCAGAGGATATTCAAAGACAGCCTGCTCAATACACTCTAGAAAACATGTGTGACCAGGACATCTGGAAGAGGTGGAGAATAGCAACACGTGCATCACGGAACCACACTTAGAAGGAAGCCATTAAGGGAAAGACATGGCTGTACCGGGGCTGGGTCAAATAATGTCTGGACCATGTTGCGGTAACACAAATATGTGTGTGTGTGTGTGTGTGCGTGTGTGTGTGTGTGTGCTATTATACCAATCTGAATCATTCTCCGCCTTTATATGTCACAGATCGCTGGGCCAAGTGGCAAGGTGAAAAGTTCGTGGGCCAGGACAACAACCCAGAGGTGATACAATTAGTGCACGTGACACACGCTGTGAAGGCACACAAGCTACACGCACCCTACTTGGTAAAGAAGAGGGATGGATGGGGCGGGGGAAAAGTGTTGGTACAAACTGAGTCGAGAATGGTATAAAGAAAAAGGGATGTCGATTCAAATCGTTCCATAGGATTTGCCGTGTATGTGTGTGGATGTGCGTTCATGTCTGTGCGTGCATGTGCGCACGTGCGTGTGTGTGTGTTTGTATGTGTGTGTGTGTGCGTGAGTGCGTGCGTGCGTGTGTGTGTGTGCGTGCGTGTGTGTGTGTGTGTGTGTGTGTGTGTGAGAGAGAGAGAGAGAGAGAGAGCATGGAATTTGCTGTGTGTGTATGTGTGGATATGCGTGGATGTCTGTGTGTATCTGTGCATGTCTGTGCACACATGCGTGTATGTTTATGTGTGTGTGTGTGCGTGAGTGCGTGCGTGCGTGTGTGTGTGTGCGTGCGTGTGTGTGTGTGTGTGGTGTGTGTGTGTGTGTGTGTGAGAGAGAGAGAGAAAGAGAGAGAGAGAGAGCATGGAATTTGCTGTGTGTGTATGTGTGGATATGCGTGGATGTCTGTGTGTATCTGTGCATGTCTGTGCACACATGCGTGTATGTTTATGTGTGTGTGTGTGTGTGTGTGTGTGTGTGTGTGTGTGTGTGTTGTATGTGTGAGAGAGAGAGAGATTGTTTTAAAATGTCCTGACTGTTAAGTAAAATGTCCTGACCATTATGTAGAATGTTCTGACTGTTAAATAAAATGTCCCGATTGTTATGTAAAATGTGACACACGCTGTGAAGGCACACAAGCTAAAATGTCCTGACTTATGTAAGATGTCCTGACTGTTAAGTAAAATATACTGACTGTTACTGTTAGTAAAGTGTATGACTGTTATGTAAACTGTCCTGGCTGTTAAGTGAAATGTCCTGACTGTTGAGTAAGACATCCTGACTGTTAGATAAAATGTCCTGACTGTTAAGTGAAATGTCAAATGTCCTGAATGTCAAAAAACAAAAATAAAAATAAAATATCCTGACTGTTATGTAGAATGTCCTGACTGTTAAATAAAATGTCCTGTAAAATGTCCTGACTGTTAAGTAAAATGTAGGCCTACTGATTTTTGAGTAAATTGTCCTGACTATTAAGTACACTGTCCTGACTGTTATGCAAAATGTCAAACGTCCTGACTGTCAAGCGAAATACATAAAATGTCCTGACTGCGGATCGGATGGTCATCATCATCGTCATCATCATAATCATCATCCTCATCATGTGCCATGCCTCATGGTGTTGGCAATCGTGGTCTTCCATGCAAAAAAAGTCTTTTGTCTCTGGAAGTATCTCTCCTACCCTTTCTGTTCTCATCCAATCTGCAAAACTGTGTTTTCTCCCTGAGTTTGCCTGGTGCTCTTTTTCCCTTTAGATTTCCTGCTGCAACTACGTGCTGAGTTTCTCTTGCCTGGTAAATGCAACAATTCCAGTATGTCTTGACTATGGTGTTTGCTCTCTGGTAACCGCGTGACGGACAGATCATGAACTGACATTCTGAAAGCGAACGCCAGCATGTGGCGGTGATATCCAGTCGACATCAACGCAATGGGGAAGGTATAGGCTAGATCTACGTGCTGCGTAACTTGCAGCGCTTGCGACCGGTTCAAGTTGAGACGTCTTCACTTTTGGGTACGTAGACTCAGTATTGTTTTAATTTAACAGTACCCTAACCCTGTAAGATGTCCATTCTGTCAACCCACCGTTCCTTTTGTGGGGCTGTTTCCTCTTTAAATTTTAGGATTTCTGTACGATTAAACCCATCCACCCCAAGCTTGTGACCTACAAGCGAATGTTGAAATAATTTGATCGAAGGCTGACGATGCATTGTGATTGTTCCCAACAGCCTATAACTATAAGTAGGCCTATACGTAAAGGAAGTTTTGACATATGAAAACAGCTCATAGGGTAACGCCAGTGTTTTAGAATTAGGCTAATCAGGCCTACATAATAATAAATTATTATAATTGATAATACACTACGCACAAAAAGTTAAGGATCACTTGCACAAAAATTCATAACTTTCAAAATAAGAAAGCCAATGCGTTGAAGTTTGGTAAACATTTAATTCCATGCTTTAGTGATAACGATACACAATTGCCTTCAATTTTTGATCAAAGTGGGTACGTATCGAAATTGATTTCCCAAAGTCATTGAAATCACAAGACAGGGCATTCTGATGCTCCCAAAAGTTCAGTAATGCGTGTAACCGCCATGGCTGTTCTGGCACTCGACGCAGCGAGTCCTCATCGAGTTGACCAGGTTGGTGAAGATCCTCTGTGGAAGCGCCTGCCACTCAGCCTGCAGCATCTGGTAGAGGTGTTGGGCATCCCTGGGAGGGGGGTGGTTGCTCCTCACTTTGCGATCCAGCTCATCCCAGAGGTTCTCAATCGGGTTGAGATCGGGACTGCATGCTGGCCACTCCATTCTGTTGACTCCAGACTGCTGCAGGAAGTCGTTGACCACCCTTGCCCTGTGGGGGCGAGCGTTGTCATCCTGGTAGACAGCCGTCGGTCCCATCTGCTGCAGTGTAGGCACAGCCAGCGGTCGAAGGATCTCATCCCAGTATCGGAGGCCAGTCAGGTTACCCTGTACATGATACAAGGGTGTTCTGTGGTGAAGGCTGAAGGCCCCCCAGACCATTACAGAACCTCCACCAAAGGCCACCTTTTCTTGGACAGTGGTGTCAATAAAGCGTTGCCCTGGGCGCCTCCAGACCCTCAGTCGGCCGTCGTTGTGGTTCATGGTGAAGCGTGATTCATCACTGAACAGGACCTGGGACCATTGCTGACGTGTCCACCTCACGTGACGTCTGCAGAAGGCGCGGCGTGCTGCCCTATGGGCTGGAGTTAAGCGTGGCCGTACAGCTGGGCGACGAGAACGGAGGTTAAACCCATGAAGGCGGTTCCGTATGGTCTGCTGGTTGATGTTGATGTTAGTAGCCACCCTCAGCTGCCTTCGAATGATGCTGGAAGAGGCTGTTTTTGTCTGCAGGGCTTGTCGTTCAATGAGACGATCTTCACGTGGGTTTGTCTTCTTCGGTCGACCAGATCTGCGTCTTTCATGGACCCTCCCAGTGGCTGTGAAGCGTTGAATCAGTCTGACAATGACCGAGATGGACACCTGAAGTCGCCTGGCCATTTCTCGCTTGGGAACACCATCTTGGAACCATGCAACAGCTCGTCCCCTCTCAAACTCGCTCAATTTTCGTCGTGGAGGCATTGTCAGATCAGGCCTACTACTGGTGGAATGTCTTCTTATAAAGCCAAGCAAGAGACAGCATCTCACACATAAACAGCAGTGCTTGCACGTGCATAATGGTTTTTCCATCTGGCTTGTGCAATGTGTTCAGGCAGGACGGTCCAAAACAAGGTCCTTTTTCGCAAGTTTCCGCTTTTCCGTTTGCGGCCAAGCTCAGTAGTAGAGAATCCCGTGCAATTTTCGCACTAACACAACATCGCCCACTTACAGCTGAACAAGAATTCATAACAATTTGGCTGGACTGAGAAATAAATAACAGTAGCGAACTGAGTTTATTACGCACCTGTTTTCTCATAGTGATCCTTAACTTTTTGTGCGTAGCTTAGATGATTGTAAAAGTTTTAATTGAAGCCGAGGGGTAGTTGATAGCTGAAAATTTGGGCTATGACTGGTGGGGGAGGGGGGTCTCATGTGAGACGAGTTTATACAGAATAGCTAGATCAGTAGATGTGTTGTGATTCAGACCTTTAATTATTTGTTTACTTTATATGTTCCTTTTTGAAGGTAAGATACGTATACATGTCATTTACGTGTAACCAAGATTATTCCAGTGGTAGGCTGATAAAATACCAGTACAAAATATAAACTAGGTAAAACATAGTCTGGGTTGAGCCTCGGGACTTGGCCAGCTCATGATCATGGGTTTATGTGCAGACTTAGTTAAGGCGTGCCACGCCCACGCCACGGTCACCATACACGTGGCACCTGTCCTGTGACGTTAGCGCATGTGGAATTCGTTAGAGCAAAGAGACGTCATCTTGAGAAACTGAAACTGAAACCGAGAGGTAGCTACTTATACTGTGGAAGTCAGGAATTTGTTCAGGAGGGATTCATGGACCTCAATTTCAGACAGGTTGTGCACTGCATCAGATCTGACGCACTTGTCCGGCAGACCCTTTTTGAGTTTGATCAAAACCCTTTATCCTGGCAAGGTCTTGAAATGGAGATGAGGGGAAGGGGGAGGAGACAGTGTCACAGTAGATAGGGTAACTTAACGAAAAACTGATTTTTGATTATGTAAAATCCAACCGACGTCAGGAATTTGCCTCGCAAAACCAGAAGTGCAGTCACTTCAGTTACCAAAACTATAAAGAAACTGGTGTCAGTACAAGGAAATGCCAATGAAAATAAAGGCATATTTGAAACGATGGCACAGTGCGACACTAAGGGCAACCCCAACTCGGCTGTTTCCGGGCGCCATATGTTCCAAAGCGAATTTTTTTTTATTCAGATTGATCACTTACTGACCCCATATTACCGTTGAGCAATACTCCAAACAGTCTGATCATGTGAGAGTCGCGTAATGTATAAATACGAGGTTCTGTAGAAGCTGTTAGTAGCCTTTGGATCTAAATCAATTGCTCATGAAATGGCCGTTTTTGATCGGTCGGATTTTACATCAGGCTTGAATACCTGCGTGATCTAGAATCTAATTCCCGACCGGAATCTCTTTACTTTTCAACTCTCCCCCCCCCCCCCCCCCCTTTAGTTTTGCGCTCTGTAGCTTGATCTGTTTTGTGTCTCTCGCTCTCGAGCATCATAGCATGCGTGAGTGTGTTACAACGTGTCAGATGGCAACCACGCAGATCTAGCTAAGTAAGCCTACACAACTGAGGCACTGACCATGCTTCCTTTCAAAAAAGTAGACTTAGGCAACAGGAAGGGACGTCGGTCGTTTGTGGACGCAGTGGACGGAGGGAACAGATGGAAATACAAATCAGAACCATCAAAACGATGATGGTGGATGTTCCAAGAAAGAAGAAGAAGAAGAAATCAACAAGGCATAAAATATATTGTTCAACAGAAAATGACTCATTTTGTTGCCGTTGATGGATAATTTGTTGTCAAATAATGTGTACTGCCT
Organism: Monoplex corrugatus; assembly: GCA_030674185.1. Lineage (NCBI taxonomy): Eukaryota > Metazoa > Mollusca > Gastropoda > Littorinimorpha > Ranellidae > Monoplex > Monoplex corrugatus. The sequence goes on from JAPXFY010001152.1 coordinate 36,164, forward strand.
TCACAGTATTCATGCTGATCGAAGTTTAGATCAGCCCCTGGTCAGATTTTACATCACTTGTCGGATTTAGATTATCATGTAGGCTACCCCTGCTTCGTTCTTTAGCATATCATAAGATCGTAGTACCCCTTTAACTTTTTTGATTAAGACCAGTAATCGATCACAGAAAGTATACTACTAAGCTGCTCTAGCCAGTCATCTAGTGGTCTACGAAATATTTCTGAAGATAACGCATCAAAACTTGTACGTAACCTTGTTACCTTGTGACTGAATCGGTCAGTTTTACATCAGTTTACCCGCCTTCGCACAGCTGCGAGCGTCCGTAAAAAAAACAAAAACAAAACAAAAAAGCAAACAAAAACTGACGGTTCATGGCGCTTTGACGAACGAGTGTCGATGTTACACACCCTTGATTGGTCATCGTGTAAGATAATAATAAAGGAAACGATGCTTGTTGTGTTGTTAATGATAAGTGGAGTTGCAGTCTCAAATTGCAAAATTTCTTTCATTTTGTCCTGTCACTCAACGGAAGTCGGATTTTCTGCTGATTATGTTTTTAACCTCTGCAAACTTCAAGGATTTAAAAAAATTGCGATGATTTGGTACTTACTAATTTTCATTAAATCATTTTTTTCTGTTGTGCAAAAGGCCTTTTTAATTTTTATTGATTGTGGATGAAAAGTTTATCAGAGTACCAGCTGTCCATGGAACATTCTTCTTAGAAACCACATCTCGGCTGCCTCAATCTTGTTCTGGTTTTGCTTGTTGACTGTCCACGCCTCACAACCGTATAACATTATCAGTTCTATATTACATTCAAGAACTCTTTTCCTGATGTTCATTGATACGCATTTGTTGGTAAGAATGCTTTTCATCTTCTTGAATGCTGTGATGTGCATCTGCCATCTGGTGAAATGATTGTTCCCAGATATTTAAACTTAACAACCTGTCGCAAGGTTGTGCTGTTTACTGTTATTTTGCGTGACGGGTTTTCCTGTTTTTTACTGATCACCATGACTTCAGTCTTCTTGCTGTTTAGTTCCAACCTCTTACCTTTGCTTTCTATTTCTAGGAGAAACTGACTCCAGCTGGGAAAATTGCAGGGATATCGGGTAGGAAAAACTGACTCCAGCAAGGAAAATTGACTGCAGGGATATCGGGTAGGAAAAACTGACTCCAGCTAGGAAAACTGATTGCAGGGATATCGGGTAGGAAAAACTGACTCCAGCTAGGAAAATTGACTGCAGGGAGTATCAGGTAGGAAAAACTGACTCCAGCTAGGAAAACTGATTGCAGGGATATCAGGTAGGAAAAACTGACTCCAGCTAGGAAAACATTGCAGGGATATCAGGTAGGAAAAACTGACTCCAGCTAGGAAAATTGACTGCAGGGAGTATCAGGTAGGAAAAACTGACTCCAGCAAGGAAAATTAACTGCAGGGATATCAGGTAGGAAAAACTGACTCCAGCTAGGAAAACTGATTGCAGGGATATCGGGTAGGAAAAACTGACTCCAGCTAGGAAAATTGACTGCAGGGAGTATCAGGTAGGAAAAACTTCATCAGCTTGGAAAACTGACTGCAGGGAGTATCAGGTAGGAAAACTGACTGCAGGGAGTATCAGGTAGGAAAAACTTCATCAGCTTGGAAAACTGACTGCAGGGAGTATCAGGTAGGAAAATTGACTGCAGGGAGTATCAGGTAGGAAAAACTTCATCAGCTTGAAAAACTGACTGCAGGGAGTATCAGGTAGGAAAATTGACTGCAGGGAGTATCAGGTAGGAAAAACTTCATCAGCTTGGAAAACTGATTGCAGGGAGTATCAGGTAGGAAAAACTGACTGCAGGGAGTATCAGGTAGGAAAAACTTCATCAGCTTGGAAAACTGACTGCAGGGAGTATCAGGTAGGAAAACTGACTGCAGGGAGTATCAGGTAGGAAAAACTGACCGCAGGGAGTATCAGGTAGGAAAAACTTCATCAGCTTGGAACACTGACTGCAGGGAGTATCAGGTAGGAAAATTGACTGCAGGGAGTATCAGGTAGGAAAAACTTCATCAGCTTGGAAAACTGATTGCAGGGAGTATCAGGTAGGAAAAACTGACTGCAGGGAGTATCAGGTAGGAAAAACTTCATCAGCTTGGAAAACTGACTGCAGGGAGTATCAGGTAGGAAAAACTTATTGCAGGAGTATCAGGTAGGAAAAACTGACTGCAGGGAGTATCAGGTAGGAAAACTGACTGCAGGGAGTATCAGGTAGGAAAAACTGACTGCAGGGAGTATCAGGTAGGAAAAACTGACTGCAGGGAGTCAGTAGGTAAAACTGACTCCAGGGAGTTAAAAAAACAACAAAAAAACTGACTCCAGGGAGTCTGTTGAAAAACTGACTGCAGGGAGTAGTGGGTAGGAGAAACTGACTGACAGTGGCTCTGGGTAGGAAAACCTGACTTTGGTAATGTTGAAGTCTTAAGGGAATCAGGAAAGATGAAGTTATCAAGTATGACCATGGGGCACCAGTCAACATTGTCACCGTTGGTTAGGGCAGTATGGTAGGTGTCAATCATGTGGTCAAACTATATCCAGGTCATTGCAGATTAATAAAACGACTTGCCCTGTTGCTTGGTAAATGTGAACCATCATCCTGAAACCAGTGCTTGCTGACTGAGGTGGAATAGCAGTAGAAGCAGAAATAGACTGTGATTGGTTTTTCAGTTTTCAGAGAGACTCATTCCTTGAAGTAACTTGTGCATTATTAGTGTACAAATTTAACTGTAAAGTTGTATAAAATAGGCAGTGGCTGGTTTTCCATTTTCAGAGAGACATATATTTGTTAGGTAAGCTGCGCATTAGTGTACAAATAACTTTAAAGTGTTATTAAGTAGGCAGTGACTGGTTTTCCATTTTCAGAGAGACATTTGTTAGGTAAGCTGCGCATTAGTGTACAAATAACTTTAAAGTGTTAAGTAGTCAGTGACTGGTTTTCCATTTTCAGAGAGACATATATTTGTTAGGTAAGCTGCGCATTAGTGTACAAATAACTTTAAAGTGTTAAGTAGTCAGTGACTGGTTTTCCATTTTCAGAGAGACATATATTTGTTAGGTAAGCTGCGCATTAGTGTACAAATAACTTTAAAGTGTTAAGTAGGCAGTGATTGGTTTTCCATTTTCAGAGAGATGTATTCCTTGTCCAGTAAACTGCACACTAGTGTACAAATTTAACTTTAAAGTGTTTATTAAGTAGGCAGTGATTGGTTTTTCAGTTTTCAGAGAGATGCATACCTTGAAGTAAGTTGCACACAAATTTGAAGTGTTATTAAATAGGCAGTGATTGGTTTCCAGTTTTCACAGAGACACATTCCTTGAAATAAGTTCTGCATTAGCGTACCAATTTAACTTTAAAGTTTTATAAAAATAGGCTGTGGCTGGTTTTTCAGTTTTCAGAGAGATGCATTTTTGGAAGTAAGTTGCACATTAGCGTACAAGTTTAACTGTAACGTTTTATAAAATAGGCAGTGATTGGCTTTCCGTTTTCTGAGGCTCGGAGAGACACATTCCTTGAAGTAACTTGTGCATTAGTGTACAAATCTGAAGCATTATTAAATAGGCAGTGATTGATTTTCAGTTTTCAGTGAGACACATTCCTTGAAGTAATTTGCGCATTAGTGTACAGATTTAACTTTAAAGTGTTAGTAAATAGGCAGTGACCAGTTTTCCGTTTTCAGAAAGACTCATTCATTGAAGTAGGTTGTGCATTAGCATACAAAAATTTAACTTTAAATTGTTATTAGGCAATGATTGGTTTTCCGTTTTCAGAGAGATGTATTTCTTGAAGTAACCTGCATATAAGTGTACAGATTTAACTTTAAAGTGTAATAGGCAGTGGTTGGTTTTCAGAGAGACACATTCCTTGAGATAATTTGCGCATTAGTGTACAAATTTGACTTTGAAGTGTTATTAAATAGGCAGTGGTTGGTTTTCAGAGAGATGCTTTCCTTGAGGTAATTTGCACATTTGTGTACAAATTTTAACTTTAAAGTGTTTATAAGATAGGCAGTGACTGCTTTTCAGTTTTTAGAGAGACACATTCCTTGAATTAAGTGTGCATTAGTGAATTGAACTTTAAAGTGTTATGACATAGGCAGTGATTGGTTTTCCA
>JAPXFY010001153.1:7500-10000 GCA_030674185.1 Monoplex corrugatus
TCTCTCTCTGTCACTCTCACTCTCGTTTGTGTCTATGTCCGTCTGTCTGTCTGTCTGTTTCTGTCTCTCTGTCGGTCTGTCTGTCTGTCTGTCTGTCCGTCTCTCTCTCTCTCTCTCTCTCTCTCTCTCTGTCCCTCTCTCTCTGTCACTCTTACTCTCGCTTTTTTTTCTCTCTTTTTTTTTCTTGTGTGTCTCTGTCTGTCTGTCTGCCTCTCCCTCTCTGTCTTTCTCACTCTCTGTCTTTCTCACTCTCTGTCTTTCTCACTCTCTGTCTTTCTCACTCTCTGTCTTTCTCACTCTCTGTCTTTCTCACTCTCTGTCTTTCTCACTCTCTGTCTTTCTCACTCTCTGTCTTTCTCACTCTCTCTTTCTCACTCTCTGTCTTTCTCACTCTCTGTCTTTCTCACTCTCTGTCTTTCTCACTCTCTGTCTTTCTCACTCTCTCTTTCTCACTCTCTGTCTTTCTCACTCTCTGTCTTTCTCACTCTCTGTCTTTCTCACTCTCTCTTTCTCACTCTGTCTTTCTCACTCTCTGTCTTTCTCACTCTCTCTTTCTCACTCTGTCTTTCTCACTCTCCGTCTTTCTCACTCTCTCTTTCTCACTCTCTGTCTTTCTCACTCTCTGTCTTTCTCACTCTCTGTCTTTCTCACTCTCTCTTTCTCACTCTGTCTTTCTCACTCTCTGTCTTTCTCACTCTCTGTCTTTCTCACTCTGTCTTTCTCACTTTCTGTCTTTCTCACTCTCTCTTTCTCACTCTCTGTCTTTCTCACTCTCTCTTTCTCACTCTGTCTTTCTCACTCTCTGTCTTTCTCACTCTCTGTCTTTCTCACTCTCTGTCTTTCTCACTCTCTGTCTTTCTCACTCTCTGTCTTTCTCCCTCTCTGTCTTTCTCACTCTCTGTCTTTCTCACTCTCTGTCTTTCTCACTCTCTGTCTTTCTCACTCTCTGTTTTTCTCTCTGTCTTTCTCACTCTCTGTCTTTCTCACTCTCTGTCTTTCTCCCTCTCTGTCTTTCTCACTCTCTGTCTTTCTCACTCTCTGTCTTTCTCACTCTCTGTCTTTCTCACTCTCTGTCTTTCTCACTCTCTGTCTTTCTCACTCTCTGTCTTTCTCACTCTCTGTCTTTCTCACTCTCTGTCTTTCTCGCTCTCTCTTTCTCACTCTCTGTCTTTCTCACTCTCTGTCTTTCTCGCTCTCTCTTTCTCACTCTCTGTCTTTCTCACTCTCTGTCTTTCTCACTCTCTGTCTTTCTCGCTCTCTCTTTCTCACTCTCTGTCTTTCTCACTCTCTGTCTTTCTCGCTCTCTCTTTCTCTCCATCCGTCTCTCTCTCACTCTCTCTTTCCCTCACTCTCTCTTTCTCTCTTTCTCTCTCTCTCTTTCTCACCTTTCTTTCTATCTCACTTTCTGTCTGTCTCTGTCTCTCTGTCTCTGTCTCTCTGTCTCTGTCTCTCTCTCTCTGTCTCTCTGTCTCTGTCTCTCTCTCTCTGTCTCTCTGTCTCTGTCTCTCTCTCTCTGTCTCTCTGTCTCTGTCTCTCTGTCTCTGTCTCTGTCTCTCTCTCTCTGTCTCTCTGTCTCTGACTGTCTGTCTGTCTGTATGTCTGTCTGCTTGTCTGTCTGTCTCTTTCTCTCTGTCTCTCTGTCTCTGACTGTCTGTCTGTCTGTCTGTCTCTCTCTTTCTCTCTCTCTCTTCTTTCTCTTTCCCTCAACCTCTAATACCCATCCAAACCAAAACATTCCACCCACACCACCCACACCACCCACACCACCCACACCACCCACACCACCTCAACCACCACCACCCCTGTGTATAACAAACACACACGAGCACGAAAACGAGTATATTTACAAGCGAGCATCCCTCATAAAACATCCATAACTCCCTTATTAATGTCCCTTGCCCACCACCGCACAGACACCAACATAGGAAAGACAGGGAGGTGAAAAAGGTGTGGGGAACAAGGGGAGGTCATTTAGAACGCAGAGTCCTTGCCATACCACCTGCGCTATATGTCCGGCAGTCCGGAAAGGTCAGGACTGGCTTGTCCCGTGAGCTGACGGGGATCCATAAAGTAAGTGAGAGTTATCTGCCCTGGCCCATAAAGGATCCGGTTTAACATTGCTGGTCCACTTTTTGTGGTTTGGGGGGTGGGGGTGGGGGTGGGGAGGCAAAAAATGGTGTGTTAGTCGAGTGTGTGTGTGTGTGTGTGTGTGTGTGTGTGTGTGTGTGAGAGAGAGAGAGAGAGAGAGAGAGAGAGAGAGAGAGACGGACCGACGGACAGACCCACAGACAGAGGCAAAGAAACACCGAGAGGCAGAGACAGACAGACGGACGGACAGACAGACAGAAAGAGATAAAGCACAGAGAGAGAGGGTGGGTGAGTGGGGGAAATATACAGAGAGAGAGACAGAGAGGCAGAGATAGGCAGACGTACGAACAGAGAGACAGACAGAAAGAGATAAAGGAGAGAGAGAGAGACAGAGACAGAGACAGACAGAGAG
>JAPXFY010001153.1:27500-30000 GCA_030674185.1 Monoplex corrugatus
ACACAACACACACACTAACACATGCACACCACACACATCACACACACGACATACACACACACACTCACACACACACCTCACATCACACACACACTACACACACACACACACTACATGCACACACACACACACACACAAACACACACACACACACACACACACAACACACACACACACACAACACACACACACCACACACACACACACACAACTCCATGCTAAGCGTTGGCTTTGAACTTGTGACAACAAAAAGTTTTCATTACATACAAGGCAGCGTTATCATATCATCTCCTTTCTCCCCCTCCCTCTTCTCTCTCTCTCTCCTCTCACCATCCCCATTTTCTCTGTCTCTCTCTCTGTCTCTCTGTCTCTCAATCTATCTGTCTGTCTCTGTGTGTCTCTCTGTGTGTCTGTCTGTCTGTCTGTCTCGCTGTCTTTCTGTCTTACCCTCTGTCTCTCTGTCTGTCTGTCTCCCTCTCTCTCTCACTACTCATTTTCTCTCTGTGTGTCTCTGTGTTTCTGTCTCACTGTCTCTGTCTCTCTCTGTCTCTCTCCATCTCTGTGTGTCTGTCTGTCCTCCCCCCCCTCTCTCTCTCACCCTATTAACTTTCTGTCTGTGTGTCTCTCTGTCTGTCTGTCTCTGTTTCTGTCTCTCTCTATCTCTCTGTGTGTCTCTCTCTTTGTGTGTCTGTCTCTGTTTCTGTGTCTCTCTGTCTCTGTGTGTCTGTGTGTCTCTCTGTGTGTCTGTCTGTCTTTGTTTCTGTCTCTCTCTATCTCTCTGTCTCTGTGTGTCTCTCTGTCTGTCTGTCTCTGTTTGTCTCTCTCTATCTCTCTGTCTCTGTGTGTCTCTCTGTCTGTCTGTCTCTGTTTGTCTCTCTCTATCTCACTGTGTGTCTCTCTATGTGTCTGTCTTTGTTTCTGTCTCTCTCTGTCTCTCTACCTCTGTCTCTGTGTGTCTCTCTATGTGTCTGTCTTTGTTTCTGTCTCTCTCTGTCTCTCTACCTCTGTCTCTGTCTGGCTATCTGGCTCTGTCTGGCTCTTATCTGTCTCTCTCTATCTCTCTGTCTTTGTGTGTCTGTCTGTCTCTCTCTGTGTATCTCTCTCTCTGTCTGTCTCTGTCTGGCTCTCTGTCTCTGTCTGGCTCTCTATCTGTCTCTCTCTCACTCTGTCTCTGTCTGTCTGTCTGTCTTTGTATCTGTCTTTCTCTATCTCTCTGTCTCTGTGTGTCTGTCTCTCTGCCTCTGTCTGTCTCTGTCTGGCTCTCTATCTGTCTCTCTCACTCTGTCTCTGTCTGTCTGTGTGTCTGTCTCTCTGCCTCTGTCTGTCTCTGTCTGGCTCTCTATCTGTCTCTCTCTCACTCTGTCTCTGTCTGTCTGTCTGTCTCTCTTCCCCCCCCCCCCCCCCACTTTGTCCTCTCACCTCACAAGTGGTGTTTAGCTTTAACTTGATTACGATTCCAAACAAGAAACAGCACCCAGCCATCTGAACCTCTCAAAACACACACACACACACACACACACACACACACACACACACACACACACACACACAACACACACACAGACACACAGGCACACGGACGCACGTGCAAGCGTTATCATGCACGGAGAGGGACACTGACAATGACAATGACAATGACACCGACAATGACACATGGTCCTTCAATTCATTGTTTTTAAATCTCAAAACCATTTTCGAACGCTGATCTGTGCATGTGCTCAGAGTTAAAACTTTTGTTGTCCAGTAAGAAAACAGAGGAGAGAGAGAGAGAGAGGGGGGGGGAGAGAGGGCGAGGGAGAGGGAGAGAGGAGGACAGAGAGAGAGACGGAAAGACAGGGAGAGAGGGAGACAGAGAGAGAGAGAGAGAGGAAGATAGAGACAGAGCGAGAGTGAGAGAGAGGGGGATAGAAAGAGAGAGAGGAGGAAGAGAAAATAACAGAGAGAGAGAGAGAGAGAGAGAGAGAGAGACAGAGAGAGAGACAGAGAGAGAGACAGAGAGAGGGATACACACAAACACGCGCACACACATATAGTAACAAATATACACACACAGTAATAAACACACACACACAAAGACACACGCACATAAACACACACTAAACACACACACACACACACACCCACACACACACACACTAAACACACACACACACACACACACACACACACACACACACACACACACACACACACACAAAACACACACACACACACACAACACACACACACCCACACACACAACACACACACACACACACACACACACACACACACACTCTCTCTCTCTCTCTCTTTCTCTCTGTCTCTGTCGCTGTCTCTCTCTCTCTCTCTCCCTCTCTCTCTCTCTCTCTCCCCTTTCTATATGTCTCTCTCCCTCTGTTTATCTCTGTCTGTCTCTGTCTCTCTGGCTCTCTCTTTCTCTCTGTATGTGTGTGTGTGTCTGTCTGTCTGTCTGTCTGTGTGTCTGTGTGTGTTTGTGTGTGTGATAATATCCTTACCC
>JAPXFY010001153.1:35000-40314 GCA_030674185.1 Monoplex corrugatus
TCTTCCTTCTTCTTCTTCTTCTTCCTTCTTCTTCCTTCTTCTTCCTTCTTCTTCTTCTTCTTCCTTCTTCCTTCTTCTTTCTTCTTCTTTCTTCCTTCTTCTCTTCTTCTTCTTCTTTTTCTTTTTTCTTCTTTTCTTCTTCTTTCTTTCTTTCTTCTTTCTTCTTTCTTCTTCTTCTTCTTCTTCTTCTCTTCTTTCTTCTTCTTTTCTTTTCTTCTTCTTCTTTCTTCTTCTTCTTCTCTTTCTTCTTCTTTCTTTCTTCTTCTTCTTCTTTTCTTCTTCTTCTTTCTTCTTCTTCTTTTTTTCTTCTTCTTTTTTTCTTCTTTCTTCTTCTTCTTTCTTCTTCTTTCTTCTTTTTCTTCTTCTTTCTTCTTCTTCTTCTTCTTCTTCTTCTTCTTTCTTCTTTCTTCTTCTTCTTCTTCTTCTTCTTCTTCTTCTCTTCTTCTTCTTCTTCTTCTTTCTTTCTTCTTCTCTTCTTCTTCTTCTTCTTCTTCTTTTCTTCTTCTTTTTCTTTTCTTCTTCTTCTTCTTCTTCTTCTTTTCTTCTCTTCTTTCTTCTTCTTCTTCTTCTTTCTTTCTTCTTCTTCTTCTTTCTTCTTCTTCTTCTTTCTTCTTCTTCTTCTTTCTTCTTCTTTCTTCTTCTTTCTTCTTCTTCTTCTTCTTCTTTCTTCTTCTTTTTTCTTTCTTCTTCTTCTTCTTCTTCTTCTTCTTTCTTCTTCTTCTTCTTTCTTCTTCTTCTTCTTCTTCTTCTTCTTCTTCTTCTTCTTCTTCTTCTTTCTTCTTCTTCTTCTTTTCTTCTTCTTCTTCTCTTCTTCTTCTTCTTCTTTCTTCTTCTTCTTCTTCTTTTCTTCTTCTTCTTCTTCTTCTTCTTCTTCTCTCTTCTTTCTTTTCTTCTTCTTCTTCTTCTTCTTCTTCTTTCTTCTTCTTCTTCTTTTTCTTCTTCTTCTTCTTCTTCTTTCTTCTTCTTCTTCTTCTTTCTTCTTTCGCATTCTTCTTCGCATTCTTCGCATTCTCCTTCGCATTCTTCTTCTTCTTCTTCTTCTTCTTCTTCTTCTTCTTCTTCTTCTTCTTCTTCTTCTTCTTCTTCTTCTTCTTCTTCTTCTTCTTCTTCTTCTTCTTCTTCTTCTTCTTCTTCTTCTTCTTCTTCTTCTTCTTCTTCTTCTTCTTCTTCTTCTTCTTCTTCTTCTTCTTCTTCTTCTTCTTCTTCGCATTCTTCTTCGCATTCTTCTTCTTCTTCTTCTTCGCATTCTTCTTCGCATTCTTCTTCGCATTCTTCTTCTTCTTCTTCTTCTTCTTCTTTTTCTTCTTCTTCTTCTTCTTCTTCTTCTTCTTCTTCTTCTTCTTCTTCTTCTTCTTCTTCTTCTTCTTCTTCTTCTTCTTCTTCTTCTTCTTCTTCTTCTTCTTCTTCTTCTTCTTCTTTTCTTCTTCTTCTTCGCATTCTTCGCATTCTTCTTCGCATTCTTCGCATTCTTCTTCGCATTCTTCGCATTCTTCTTCTTCTTCTTCTTCTTCGCATTCTTCGCATTCTTCGCAATCTTCGCATTCTTCTTCTTCGTCGCATTCTTCGCATTCTTCTTCCTCTTTTTGTTCTTCTTGTTTTTGTTCTTCTTCTTTTGCTTCTTCTTGTTTTCCCTTAACCCTTGAAGAGTCATTGAAGTGCCTCACTAAAAAAAAAAAAATCATATTCTTCCAGATCTGTCGGTGGTGTACCAAGGCCTGGGTCTCTGCGAATGGTTTCTCAGTCCATTCCACAATGTCATCAGTCCATTGTATTTTTTCTGTTTTTCCTCCGTCTCCCTCGATCAACAGTTCCCTGTAGGACTGATGTAGCAAGGCCACTAGATCTTGTTGTAGGCCATTTTATGAGGAAAGGGGAATTGGAGCACCTGGTCACAACAGGAAAGCTGGAGGGAAAGAGAACACCAGTTAGACCCAGGGAGAAGATATTGGACGGACTTGCAGTGTGGCTGAAGACAGAGAGGGTGGAAGAGGAGCTTGAGGCAGCAAGGGATAGAAACAGATGGAAGGCTATGATCGCCAACGCCATGTGGCAAGGCACTTGATGATGATGATGATGATGATGATGATGATGATGATGATGATGATGATGATGATGATGATGATGATGATGATGACTAGATCTTGTTACATGGCCATACCAATGTAGTTTTCGTTTCTTCTTTTTCTTTTCTGAACTGAAGTCAGCAGATCTTTGTATGGTCCAGTTCGTTGTTTGATGGTTTGGTGCACTTGTTGATTGGTGATGTGATCAGTGTGTCTGATGTTTGGTGCACTTGTTGATTGGTAATGTGATCAGTGTGTCTGATGTTTGGTGCACTTGTTGATTGGTGATATGATCAGTGTGTCTGATGTTTGGTGCACTTGTTGATTGGTGATGTGATCAGTGTGTCTGATGTTTATTGGTGATGTGATCAGTGTGTCTGATGTTTGGTGCACTTGTTGATTGGTGATATGATCAGTGTGTCTGATGTTTGGTGCACTTGTTGATTGGTGATGTGATCAGTGTGTCTGATGTTTATTGGTGATGTGATCAGTGTGTCTGATGTTTATTGGTGATATGATCAGTGTGTCTGATGTTTGGTGCACTTGTTGATTGGTGATGTGATCAGTGTGTCTGATGTTTATTGGTGATGTGATCAGTGTGTCTGATGTTTGGTGCACTTGTTGATTGGTGATATGATCAGTGTGTCTGATGTTTTGCATCTTGTTTATTGGTGATATGATCAGTGTGTCTGATGTTTATTGGTGATGTGATCAGTGTGTCTGATGTTTATTGGTGATATGATCAGTGTGTCTGATGTTTATTGGTGATGTGATCAGTGTGTCTGATGTTTATTGGTGATGTGATCAGTGTGTCTGATGTTTATTGGTGATGTGATCAGTGTGTCTGATGTTTATTGGTGATGTGATCAGTGTGTCTGATGTTTTGCATCTTGTTTATTGGTGATATGATCAGTGTGTCTGATGTTTAGTGTCTTGTTTATTGGTGATGTGATCATTGTGTCTGATGTTTATTGTCTTGTTCATTGGTGATGTGATCAGTGTGTCTGATGTTTGGTGCACTTGTTGATTGGTGATGTGATCAGTGTGTCTGATGTTTTGCATCTTGTTTATTGGTGATATGATCAGTGTGTCTGATGTTTATTGGTGATATGATCAGTGTGTGTCTGATGTTTATTGGTGATATGATCAGTGTGTCTGATGTTTATTGGTGATGTGATCAGTGTGTCTGATGTTTATTGGTGATATGATCAGTATGTCTGATGTTTATTGGTGATATGATCAGTGTGTGTGATGTTTATTGGTGATATGATCAGTGTGTCTGATGTTTTGCATCTTGTTTATTGGTGATATGATCAGTGTGTCTGATGTTTATTGGTGATATGATCAGTGTGTGTGATGATCATTGGTGATATGATCAGTGTGTCTGATGTTTATTGGTGATGTGATCAGTGTGTGTGTGATGTTTATTGGTGATATGATCAGTGTGTCTGATGTTTATTGGTGATATGATCAGTGTGTGTGATGTTTTTTGGTGATATGATCAGTGTGGTGTGTTTTGTAGTCTTGTGATGTTTATTGTGATATTGGTGAGTTATGGAATCAGTGTGTCTGATGTTTATTGGTGATATGATCAGTGTGTGTCTGATGTTTATTGGTGATATGATCAGTGTGTGTCTGATGTTTATTGGTGATATGATCAGTGTGTGTCTGATGTTTATTGGTGATATGATCAGTGTGTGTCTGATGTTTATTGGTGATATGATCAGTGTGTGCTGATGTTTATTGGTGATATGATCAGTGGTGTCTGATGTTTATTGGTGATATGATCAGTGTGTGTGATGTTTATTGGTGATATGATCAGTGTGTTGATGTTTATTGGTGATATGATCAGTGTGTGTGATGTTTATTGGTGATATGATCAGTGTGTTGTTGTTTATTGGTGATATGATCAGTGTGTCTGATGTTTATTGGTGATATGATCAGTGTGTCTGATGTTTATTGGTGATATGATCAGTGTGTCTGATGTTTATTGGTGATATGATCAGTGTGTGTGATGTTTATTGGTGATATGATCAGTGTGTCTGATGTTTATTGGTGATATGATCAGTGTGTGTTGATGTTTTATTGGTGATATGATCAGTGTGTTGATGTTTTGTTGTTTATTGGTGATATGATCAGTGTGTGTCTGATGTTGTATTGGTGATATGATCAGTGTGTCTGATGTTTTTGGGATCATCTTGTTTGTTATTGGTGATATGATCAGTGTGTGTGATGTTTTTTGGTGATTGATCAGTTGTGTCTGATGTTTATTGGTGATATGATCAGTGTGTGTCTGATGTTTATTGGTGATATTGATCAGTGTGTGTGATGTTTTTTGGTGATGTGATCAGTGTGTGTGTTGTTTATTGGTGATATGATCAGTGTGTGTTGATGTTTATTGGTGATATGATCAGTGTGTCTGATGTTATGTGATGCATCAGTTGGTTTTATTGGTGATATGATCAGTGTGGTCAGTGATGTTTATTGGTGATATGATCAGTGTGTGTGATGATGAATTATTGGTGATATGATCAGTGTGTCTGATGTTTATTGGTGATGTGATCAGTGTGTGTGTGTTTATTGGTGATATGATCAGTGTGTGATGTTTATTGGTGATATGATCAGTGTGTTGATGTTTATTGGTGATATGATCAGTGTGTGTGATGTTTATTGGTGATGTGATCAGTGGTGTGTTGTTTATTGGTGATATGATCAGTGTGTTGATGTTTATTGGTGATATGATCAGTGTGTGTGATGTTTATTGGTGATGTGATCAGTGTGTGTGATGTTTATTGGTGATATGATCAGTGAGTGTGTTGTTTATTGGTGATATGATCAGTGTGTGTGATGTTTATTGGTGATGTGATCAGTGTGTGATGTTTATTGGTGATATGATCAGTGTGTGTGATGTTTATTGGTGATATGATCAGTGTGTGTGATGATATTGGTGATATGATCAGTGTGTTGTGTTTATTGTGATATGATCAGTGTGTGTGATGTTTATTGGTGATATGATCAGTGTGTGTGATGTTTATTGGTGATGTGATCAGTGTGTGATGTTTATTGGTGATATGATCAGTGTGTGATGTTTATTGGTGATATGATCAGTGTGTGTTGTTTATTGTGTATGTGATCAGTGTGTCTGATGTTTATTGGTGATATGATCAGTGTGTCTGATGTTTATTGGTGATATGATCAGTGTGTCTGATGTTTATTGGTGATATGATCAGTGTGTGTGATGTTTATTGGTG
>JAPXFY010001154.1:22500-30000 GCA_030674185.1 Monoplex corrugatus
TAGTTGAAGCATGATGTATGTTCAATCTTTTTTCGTTGAAGCATTATTGTATGTTCAATCTTTTATAAGTTGAAGCATTATTGTATGTTCAATTTTCTATAGTTGAAGCATTATTATGTTTTCAATCTTTTGTTAGTTGAAGCATTATTGTATGTTCAATCTTTTATTAGTTGAAGCATTATTGTATGTTCAATCTTTTGTTAGTTGAAGCATTATTGTATGTTCAATCTTTTATTAGTTGAACATTATTGTTGTTTGAATCTTTTGTTAGTTGAAGCATTATTGTGTTTTCAATCTTTTATTAGTTGAAGCAATATTGTATGTTCAATCTTTTATTAGTTGAAGCAATATTGTATGTTCAATCTTTTATTAGTTGAAGCATATTGTATGTTCAATCTTTTATTAGTTGAAGCAATATTGTATGTTCAATCTTTTATTAGTTGAAGCATATTGTATGTTCAATCTTTTATTAGTTGAAGCATTATTGTATGTTCAATCTTTTATTAGTTGAAGCATTATTGTATGTTCAATCTTTTATTAATTGAAGCATTATTGTATGTTCAATCTTTTATTAGTTGAAGCATTATTGTATGTTCAATCTTTTATTAGTTGAAGCATTATTGTATGTTCAATCTTTTATTAGTTGAAGCATTATTGTATGTTCAATCTTTTATTAGTTGAAGCATTATTGTATGTTCAATCTTTTATTAGTTGAAGCATTATTGTGTTTTCAATCTTTTATTAGTTGAAGCATTATTGTGTTTTCAATCTTTTATTAGTTGAAGCATTATTGTGTTTTCAATCTTTTATTAGTTGAAGCATTATTGTGTTTTCAATCTTTTATTAGTTGAAGCATTATTGTGTTTTCAATCTTTTATTAGTTGAGCATTTTGTGTTTTCAATCTTCATTGTTGAGCTTATTGTGTTTTCAATCTTTTGTTATTGAAGCATTATTGTGTTTCAATCTTTTATTAGTTGAGCATGATGTATGTTCAATTTTCTGTGAAGCATTATTGTGTTTTCAATCTTTCATTTGTTGAAGCATTGTTGTGTTTTCAATCTTTCATTAGTTGAAGCATTTTTGTGTTTTCAATCTTTTATTAGTTGAAGCATTATTGTGTTTTCAATCTTTTATTAGTTGAAGCATTATTGTGTGTTCAATCTTTTATTAGTTGAAGCATTATTGTGTTTTCAATCTTTTATTAGTTGTCAGGTCGGATAGATGTATCTGCTACTGGTAACCTGGAACCGAGTACTACCTGTCACAGGGTCGAATTGCTGGCGACTAAACCAGCAACCCCACCAGTCCTCTCAGGAGGATGGTGAGGAGGGTGGCTAGAAACCCTGGTGTAAATAAATTAGATCCATCAAAGGGCGCCAGCTCTGGAGAGCTACCCGCGGCCATCTAGCTAAGGGAGTAAACCCTGACAGTAAATCCGGTGTGGGACCCCTAAGGCGGTTGGATGGCAAACTTTGTCACTTTCCGGCAGCTCCTGCGGCCGCGTTGGCACCAAAACGTAACAGCCCTGCTGTTCCTTTGGATCTGTCAGCGAGGTGGAGAGGGGGGACAAGTTGCATGGGCAACAGCCTGTCTTCCATATTACACTGCCCAGGCTTACATCCGTCCATTCATCCACAAACACTCTGCACCTACGACCTGGAGAGGACACTCCAGCCTCGCTACTAACACTAGTGTCGGCACAACACGGGAAGCAACAGATACCGGTGATAAGTCATTGCTCAACTGGCGTAGAGCTGACGCCAGGGGTTGCTTTTGACGGTGGGAGAGACCTTCGTGTCTTACTGGACAGCTACCGCCCGCCTAAGCTGGGCAGCCCCCAGCCAGTCAGGTGCTGTCCCGCCACGACCTGCCTTCTTCATTGGGTGCATGAAGATTAGGAGAAAATCTGACAAGCAGGTCGTTAATTACCGCACCAAACAAAAAGAAAAATTCAAATTCAAGAAACGGATCAGGAAAAGGATCAGCAGTGAAACTGGGCTGTTGGAATGTCCGAACAATGATGCCTGGACTCTCCCAAGATCTGCAAGACATCAGCGACGCCAGAAAAACCGCCGTCATAAACAGCGAACTAAAGAGGCTCAATGTGGACATTGCCACTCTGCAGGAAACACGGCTGGCTGACTCAGGAACACTAAAGGAAAGGGACTACATCTTCTTCTGGCAAGGAAAGAGTTCTGATGCCCAAGAGAGCACGGAGTAGGCTTTGCAGTAAGGAACAGCCTGCTGAACATGATTGAACCAGGCAGCGGCGGTTCAGAACGACTCTTGACTCTCCGCCTCAACACCACCGAAGGCTATGTCACTCTCATCAGCGTTTATGCCCCAACTCTGTCCGCCTCTCCTGACACCAAGGATGAGTTCTACGAAAATCTTGCATCAACCATAAGGAACATCCCCAGGACAGAACAACTTGTTCTCCTGGGCGACTTCAACGCCAGAGTGGGTGCAGACAATGACTCATGGCCCTTCTGCCTCGGTTCCTTTGGAGTGGGGAAAATGAACGGGAATGGACAGCGACTGCTTGAGTTTTGCGCCTGCCATGAACTGTGCATCGCCAACTCCTTCTTCAAGACGAAGCCTCAGCACAAAGTCTCCTGGAGGCATCCCCGCTCAAAACATTGGCACCAACTGGATCTGATCCTAGTAAGACGTGCCGCTATCAAAAACGTTCTCCACACTCGCTCTTGTCACAGTGCAGACTGCGACACAGACCACTCTCTGGTATGTTGCAAGATCAGGCTACAACCAAAGAAGTTCCACTGCTCAAAGAAACAAGGGTACCCTCGCATTGACGTCAGCAAGATGTCTCAGCCAGATCTTGTAGAACAGTTCGCAGAGGCCTTTCAGAGAGAATACGATGCATTGCAGCCCAGAGACTCTGCCACTGAGAGATGGGAAACGCCACGAGACACCATGCACCGCATTGCTATGGCCACCTTTGGGAAGAAAACTGTTAAGTCCCACGACTGGTTTGAGGCCAAATCATCAGAGATGACTCCCACTGTTGAGGCCAAGCGTGCCGCACTCACCAAATATAAGCGGTCACCCAGAGAGAAGAACCTGCAAATCCTCAGGGCTGCCAGAAGTAAGGTTCAGCTTAACGCCAGGCGCTGCGCAAACGAGTACTGGACAGAGCTCAGCGAAGAGATACAGAGTGCTGCTGAAAGAGGCAACATCCGAGGAATGTATGATGGCATCAAGAAGGCACTGGGACCAACACAGAGCAAGATCGCCCCCCTCAAATCCTCCACTGGGGAAGTAATCAGCAATCCTAGCCAACAGATGGAAAGATGGGCGGAACACTACTCCGACCTCTACTCCACACAGAACATGGTGTCCCCCTTAGCCCTCGATGCCATCAAGTGCATGCCGGTAATGGAAGAACTTGACGCAGAGCCAACTGCGGACGAACTCAGCAAGGCCATTGATAGTCTGGCATCAGGGAAGGCACCTGGCAACGACGGAATTCCCCCAGACCTCATCAAGCACTGCAAGACTTCTCTTCTGCACCCTTTGCACGCAGTTCTCTGTCAATGTTGGAATGAGGGAGCTGTACCACAGGACATGAGGGACGTCAAGATCGTCACCCTGTACAAAAACAAGGGCGAAAGGAGCGACTGCAACAACTACAGAGGTATCTCGCTCCTCAGCATTGTTGGCAAAGTCTATGCTTGGGTCCTCCTAATCCGCCTGCAGAAATTGGCTGAACGCGTCTACCCGGAATCACAGTGTGGTTTTCGAGCAGAGAGATCCACGGTAGACATGGTCTTCTCCCTTTGCCAAATCCAGGAGAAGTGCAGAGAGCAGCGGATGCCCCTGTATGTGGCATTCATTGACCTCACCAAGGCCTTTGACCTAGTCAGCAGAGATGGCCTTTTCAGGACTCTCCGAAAAATTGGCGGTGTGAAACAAGGCTGCGTCCTGGCCCCAACCCTCTTTGGAATCTTCTTCGCTCTCCTCCTGAGGCATGCGTTCAGCACAGCGCAAGAAGGGATCCACCTGCGGACCAGATCAGATGGCAGGCTCTTCAACCTCGCCCGCCTCAGAGCAAGGACAAAGGTCCATGAAGCCCTCATCAGAGACATGCTATTTGCCGACGATGCCGCAGTTGTGACCCATACTCAGCGGGACTTGCAGTCACTAATGGACCGCTTCTCCCAGGCCTGCAAAGATTTTGGTCTGACCATCAGTCTTAAGAAGACAAACGTCCTGGGCCAAGACACGCCATCTCCACCAGCCATCACCATTGATGACTACGAGCTTGAAGCCATCCATCAATTCACATATCTTGGGTCCACCATCACCGATAACCTCTCCCTTGACACAGAGGTCGACAAGAGGATCGGGAAGGCAGCCATAACACTAGCCCGCCTCACACAAAGGGTGTGGACAAATCCCAAGCTGACCACAAAGACAAAGATGGCTGTATACAACGCCTGTGTCCTCAGCACCTTGCTGTATGGCAGCGAGGCGTGGACCACGCATGCTCATCAGGAGAAAAGGCTCAATACCTTCCACCTGAGAAGCCTACGGCGCATACTTGGCATTTCCTGGCAAGACAAGGTGACCAACACCGAAGTCCTAACCTGCGCTGGCCTCCCAACCATGCATACCATGCTGAGACAGCGTCGGCTGCGCTGGTTGGACCACGTTCGCCGCATGGAAGATGGTCGCATCCCAAAAGACATCCTTTATGGTGAGCTTGCCACAGGGCAGAGAAACATTGGCCACCCACAGCTGAGATACAAAGACGTTTGCAAGCGTGACATGAAGGCGCTTGAGATCAACACTGAATCCTGGGAGGACCTCGCAGACGGCCGCAACAGCTGGAGAACTACTCTCAAGAAACAGCTGCGGATTGGTGAGGACAAACTGTCAGCTGCTGCAGCAGAAAAGGGATGACAGCCAACAGACCAGCATCAGCATACACATGCGACCGCTGCGACAGAGACTGCCTCTCTCGCATTGGTCTGTACAGTCACAGGCGACGCTGCTTGGACCAAGCAGACAGCCCATCTAGACATTAGAACGGATGTACTTTGTCCATGGTCAGTCATGACCGAAGGAGGCCTACTACTACTACTACTATTAGTTGAAGCATTATTGTGTTTTCAATCTTTTATTAGTTGAAGCATTGTTGTGTTTTCAATCTTTTATTAGTTGAAGCATTATTGTGTTTTCAATCTTTCATTAGTTGAAGCATTATTGTGTTTTCAATCTTTTATTAGTTGAAGCATTGTTGTGTTTTCAATCTTTTATTAGTTGAAGCATTATTGTGTTTTCAATCTTTCATTAGTTGAAGCATTATTGTGTTTTCAATCTTTTATTAGTTGAAGCATTATTGTGTTTTCAATCTTTCATTAGTTGAAGCATTATTGTGTTTTCAATCTTTTGTTAGTTGAAGCATTATTGCGTTTTCAATCTTTTATTAGTTGAAGCATTATTGTGTTTTAAATCTTTTGTTAGTTGAAGCATTATTGTGTTTTCAATCTTTCATTAGTTGAAGCATTGTTGTATGTTCAATCTTTTATTAGTTGAAGCATTATTGTGTTTTCAATCTTTCATTAGTTGAAGCATTATTGTATGTTCAATCTTTTATTAGTTGAAGCATTATTGTGTTTTCAATCTTTTATTACTTGAAGCATTATTGTGTTTTCAATCTTTTATTAGTTGAAGCATTATTGTGTTTTCAATCTTTTATTAGTTGAAGCATTATTGTTTTCAATCTTTCGTTAGTTGAAGCATTATTGTGTTTTCAATCTTTTGTTAGTTGAAGCATTATTGTTTTCAATCTTTCGTTAGTTGAAGCATTGTTGTGTTTTCAATCTTTTATTAGTTGAAGCATTATTGTATGTTCAATCTTTTATTAGTTGAAGCATTATTGTATGTTCAATCTTTTATTAGTTGAAGCATTATTGTATGTTCAATCATTTATTAGTTGAAGCATTATTGTGTTTTCAATCTTTTATTAGTTGAAGCATTATTGTGTTTTCAATCATTTATTAGTTGAAGCATTATTGTATGTTCAATCTTTTGTTAGTTGAAGCATTATTGTATGTTCAATCTTTTGTTAGTTGAAGCATTATTGTGTTTTCAATCTTTTATTAGTTGAAGCAATATTGTATGTTCAATCTTTTATAAGTTGAAGCAATATTGTATGTTCAATCTTTTGTTAGTTGAAGTAATATTGTATGTTCAATCTTTTATAAGTTGAAGCAATATTGTGTTTTCAATCTTTTATAAGTTGAAGCATTATTGTACGTTCAATCTTTTATAAGTTGAAGCATTATTGTATGTTCAATTTTTCATTAGTTGAAGCATAATTGTATTTTCAATCTTTTATTAGTTGAAGCATTGTTGTGTTTTCAATCTTTTATTAGTTGAAGCATTATTGTGTTTTCAATCTTTTTTTAGTTGAAGCATTATTGTGTTTTCAATCTGTTATTATTTGAAGCAATATTGTGTTTTCAATCTTTTATTAGTTGAAGCATTATTGTGTTTTCAATCTTTTAGTAGTTGAAGCATTATTGTATGTTCAATCTTTTATTAGTTGAAGCATTATTGTATGTTCAATCTTTTATTAGTTGAAGCATTATTGTATGTTCAATCTTTTATTAGTTGAAGCAATTTGTGTTTTCAATCTTTTGTTAGTTGAAGCATTATTGTGTTTCAATCTTTCATAGTTGAAGCATTGTTGTGTTTTCAATCTTTCATTAGTTGAAGCATTATTGGTTTTCAATCTTTTATTAGTTGAAGCATTATTGTGTTTTCAATCTTTGTTAGTTGAAGCATTATTGTGTTTTCAATCTTTCATTAGTTGAAGCATTATTGTGTTTTCAATCTTTCATTAGTTGAAGCATTATTGTGTTTTCAATCTTTCTATTAGTTGAAGCATTATTGTGTTTTCAATCTTTCATTAGTTGAAGCATTATTGTGTTTTCAATCTTTCATTAGTTGAAGCATTATTGTGTTTTCAATCTTTCATTAGTTGAAGCATTATTGTGTTTTCAATCTTTCATTAGTTGAAGCATTATTGTGTTTTCAATCTTTCATTAGTTGAAGCATTATTGTGTTTTCAATCTTTCATTAGTTGAAGCATTATTGTTGTTTTCAATCTTTCATTAGTTGAAGCATTATTGTGTTTTCAATCTTTTCATTAGTTGAAGCATTATTGTGTTTTCAATCTTTATTAGTTGAAGCATTATTGTGTTTTCAATCTTTATTAGTTGAAGCATTATTGTGTTTTCAATCTTTTCAATCTTATACATTAGTGTTAATCTTTTTGTTGAGCATTTTGTGTTTTCAATCTTTTATTAGTTGAAGCATTATTGTGTTTTCAATCTTTTATAGTTGAAGCATTATTGTGTTTTCAATCTTTTATTAGTTGAAGCATTATTGTGTTTTCAATCTTTTATTAGTTGAAGCATTATTGTGTTTTCAATCTTTATTAAGTTGAAGCATTATTGTGTTTTCAATCT
>JAPXFY010001154.1:35000-40309 GCA_030674185.1 Monoplex corrugatus
ATTTTCGCTGACTACCTCTTTTTAAGTGTCACCTTTTGCCTCAGTTATTACAGCGTCGTGGTTGTCATGCAAGGGTTGGGGGTTCAACCCCCGCGCCGGTCGTGCTTTTTTTTAAATTTATTTTTGTTTTGTTTTAATCCTTTGATTCTTGCACCTTATCCACCAACTGCAAAAACTTAATCCTTTGACCCCCTCACCCTTTCTACCAGCTTCCTGCATGGTTGGCAATTGCAGAATGCTGGTGGACAGGGTGCTAGAGTCAAAGGAGTAAGGTTTCGCTTTGCTAGCAAGGTTGGCAATTGCAGGATGCTGATGGACAGGGTGCGAGAGTCAAAGGGTTAAACTGCCCCATTAGCTCAGCTGTTAGAGCGCCCTGCTCAAAACGAGGGTTGTGGGTTCAACCCTCAGGTAGGTCACAGGATTTGTTTTCTATTATTATGCAGCAAGCTTCTTGGTTCTGTCGATAGATCCCAAGCCATAAACTCAAGATACTATAACCAAAGAAATAAGAGGGAAGCAGGGAGAAGTTTTTTTATAATACTGATCAAAGAACATAACTCTTGAGAGTCACGTAGGAATTATCTCCCATGTTGTAGAACTTCTCAGATCTGACACAGTTTGCCTACCCATTCAGCTAGCATTGTAAGCTCAGAGCACTCCTTGTACGTTGTCGTGGGAAGGACAAAGGCTGGTGGAGAGACCGTACACAAACCTATGGAAGGCGACGGGAAACCACCATCGTACTTTCCCAAGACAAATCATGGCCAGACAAAATAAGGAAGATAGTATGTCTCGAGCTTACAGTTTTTGTGCTTTGTATCTGCTTCTACGCTAGCTGAATGGGTAGCGCAAACTGTGTTAGATTTGAGAAGTTCTACAACATGGGAGATAATTCCTACGTGACTCTCGAGAGTTATGTCCTTTGATTAATATCAAGATAGTATGTCATTTTCATCAAGTGCCTTGCCACATGGCGTTGGCGATCATGGCCTTCGATCTGTTTCTATCCCTTGTTGCCGCAAGCACCTCGGAGGTCTGGCCCCAGACGTGCGGCATGCAGGCCCACCGGCGTGTGGATGCCCTGGTGCCCACGCAGACCCCCAAGCTATGGATAAATAGCTCCACTGCCTTGTGGATATCTCGGGGGAGAATAAGGCTAAGGAAGTAAACCTTGAAAAAAAAAATCACCCCTACTGCCTTGTAGGTTGTCGTGGGAACGACAAAGGCTAGCGGAGAGACCGTACACAAACCGATGGAAGGCAACGGGAAACCACCATCGTACTTTCCCAAGACACATCATGGCCAGACAAAATAAGGAAGATAGTATGTCTCGAGTTCAATCCCCAACCGGCAACATTAAGAAAAACCTCGCCTGTCCGTGGCCCATCTAAAGGTTTCCATCTTTTTGGTGGTGGTTCTGTCAGCTTACGTGTTGCCTGGGCTCCTTCTCTTCCTTTTCCCCATTCGAAGACCTAGTCAGTGCATAGGCTTGTGCACAGGCTCACAGTGAAGCGCATATGGAACTGGCCGAGTGGGACGAATCCCTTTGGTCTGAAGTCTAACTTCAGGACACATCTTTTTGTCCAGCAGTGAATCCCTCCCCCCCCCCCCTTTCCGCACCCATCCCTTCGCCCCGTCTCCTGCCCCCCTCTTTCCGCACCCACCCCTTCACCCCGTCTCCTGCCCCCCATCTTTCCGCACCCACCCCTTCGCCCCGTCTCCTGCCCCCCCCCTTTCCGCACCCACCCCGCCCCGTCTCCTGCCCCCCCTTTCCGCACCCACCCCTTTGCCCCGTCTCCTGTCCCCCCCTTTCCGCACCCACCCCTTCACCCCGTCTCCTGTCCCCCCCTTTCCGCACCCACCCCCTTCACCCCGTCTCCTGCCCCCCCCTCTGCACCCACCCCTTCGCCCCGTCTCCTGTCCCTCTGCACTCACCCCTTCACCCCGTCTCCTGCTCCCCCCTCTGCACCCGCCCCTTCGCCCCGTCTCCTGTCCCCCCCCTCTGCACCCACCCCTTCACCCCGTCTCCTGTCCCCCCCTTTCTGCATCCACCCCTTCACCCCGTCTCCTGTCCCCCCCCTCTGCACCCACCCCTTCACCCCGTCTCCTGTCCCCCCATTTCCGCACCCACCCCTTTGCCCAGTCTCCTGCCCCCCCCCATTTTCCGCACCCACCCCTTTGCCCCGTCTCCTCCCCCCTTTCCGCACCCACCCTTCGCCCCGTCTCCTGCCCCCCCTTTCCGCACCCACCCCTTTGCCCCGTCTCCTGCCCCCCTTTCCGCACCCACCCCTTCGCCCCGTCTCCTGTCCCCCCTTTCCGCACCCACCCCTTGCCCCGTCTCCTGCCCCCCCTTTCCGCACCCACCCCTTCGCCCCGTCTCCTGCCCCCCCCTTTCCGCACCCACCCCTTTGCCCCGTCTCCTGCCCCCCTTTCCGCACCCACCCCTTTGCCCCGTCTCCTGACCCCCCCTTTCCGCACCCACCCTTTTGCCCCGTCTCCTCCCCTCCCCCTTTCCGTACCCACCCCTTCGCCCCGCCGCCTGCCCCCTCCCCCCCCCGCCCGACCCTACTCCCTCCTAGAAGACTGTGCATGACCTTTGGAGCTGTGAGTTGTGTTTGTCATTGTGAGTGAAAGTTTAAGTGATTGATGAGAGTGTGCGGTTTGGTTTCGTTTAACCCTTTGACTCCCGCACCCTGTCTACCAGCATCCTCCATTGTTAACAACGGTAGCAAAGCAAAAACTTAACTCTTTGATTCCTGCACCCTATCCACCAGCTTCCGGCAGGAAGCTGATGGATAGGGTGAGGAAATCAAAGGGTTAAGTTTTGGCAGTTGGTGGATATGGTGTGGGAGTCGAAGGGTTAATTAAACACCAATGTTTAATGTATTATTATTATTGCTATCATTACTATTATTTTATATTATTATTATTATCATTATTATTATTATTATTATTATTATTATCATTATTATTATTATTATTATTATTATTATTATTATTATTATTATTATTATCATTATTATTATTATGATTGTTATTGTTATCATTGTTATTATTATTATTAATTACTTTTGTTATTATTGCTGTTATTATTGTTGTTGTTGTTGTTTTCATATTGCTTTTAGTAGTAACAGTAGTAGTGGTAGTAGCAGCAGCAGTAGTTGTAATAGTAGTAGTAGAAGTGGTATCATTAATAGTAGTATGGTGGTGGTATCATTACTATTGTCAATATCATTATCATCATAACTGTTGGCGAATTTGGGTCGAGCACATATGGAATTGTCCAAGTGCGACGACGAATCCTGGAGCAAAGTACAGAAACACACACACACACACACACACACACACACACACACACACACACACACACACACATAAACACACACACACACACACACACACACACACACACACACACACACACACACACACACACACATACACACTCTCTCTCTCTCTCTCTATCTGTCTGTCTCTCTCTCACTCTCTGTCTCTGTCTATCTGTCTGTCTGTCTGTCTCTCTCTCTCTCTCACTCTCTGTCTCTCTCTCTCTCTCTCAGTCTGTCTGCCTGTCTGTCTGTCTCTCTCTCTCTGTGGCCTTTCTTGAATAAAAATTCTGAAGTCTCTCTCTCTCTCTCCCCCCCATCTCTCTCTCCCTCTCTCTCTCCCTCTCCCCCTCTCTTTCCCTTCTCTCTCTGTGTCTCTCTCTCCACCTCTCTCTCCCTCATCTCTCTCTCTCTCTCTCTCTATGTCTCTCTCTCTGTCTCTCTCTCTCTCTGTCTCTATCCCTCTCTCTTTCTCTGTCTCTCTGTATATGTCTCTCTCTCTCTCTGTTTCTCGCTCTCTTCCTCTCTCTCTCTCTCTCTGTCTCTCGCTCTCGCCCTCTCTCTCCCTCTCTCTCTTTCTCTCATTGCATACTTCAATTAGTGCAGACTCTGTGACCAAAGGCAAAAAATTTTTAAAAAAACAAAAAAATACCCATTTGATCAAACTCCGTTGTCCGTATTTTTTTCCATTTCTCGCTTGAATAATCTCATCTTCGTGTTGGTCTAGTTTCTTTGGGAAAGGAAGAAAAACTTATGAAGCGCGATATTCCTTCTCTCATCTTTCTGTGAGATGTTGTTTTTTTTTAATTTTGATTTTTTTTTTTCTTGCTGTCCCATCTTTTGCGTCAATCCTGTGTCACATCCCCACGCTACTTATTCCAGACCCTCCCCCACCCCACCCCCCAAAAAAGAATCAAACAAACAAACAAAAAACCCCTCAAAACCCACCAAAATTGAGGTCATCATCATGAGGGCAGGACATGAAGGGCCACATAATTCGGGAACAGTTTTTCACATCGCTATGATGATGAGAACTGAGATGATGACGATGATGGTATGTGTGATGATAACGATGATGATAGTATGTGTGATGATAACGATGATGATGGTATGTGTGATGATAACGATGATGATAGTATGTGTGATGATAACGATGATGATAGTATGTGTGATGATAACGATGATGATAGTATGTGAGATGATAACGATGATGGTATGTGTGATGATAACGATGATGATATGTGTGATGATAACGATGATGGTATGTGTGATGATAACGATGATGATGGTATGTGTGATGATAACGATGATGATAGTATGTGTGATGATAACGATGATGATGGTATGTGTGATGATAACGATGATGGTATGTGTGATGATAACGATGATGGTATGTGTGATGATAACGATGATGATGGTATGTGTGATGATAACGATGATGATGGTATGTGTGATGATAACGATGATGATAGTATGTGTGATGATAACGATGATGATGGTATGTGTGATGATAACGATGATGGTATGTGTGATGATAACGATGATGGTATGTGTGATGATAACGATGATGGTATGTGTGATGATAACGATGATGATGGTATGTGTGATGATAACGATGATGATAGTATGTGTGATGATAACGATGATGATGGTATGTGTGATGATAACGATGATGATGGCATGTGTGATGATAACGATGATGGTATGTGTGATGATAACGATGATGATGGTATGTGTGATGATAACGATGATGATAGTATGTGTGATGATAACGATGATGATAGTATGTGTGATGATAACGATGATGGTATGTGTGATGATAACGATGATGATATGTGTGATGATAACGATGATGATGGGATGTGTGATGATAACGATGATGGTGTGTGTGATGATAACGATGATGATGGTATGTGTGATGATAACGATGAGGTATGTTGATGATAACGATGATGGTATGTGTGATGATAACGATGATGTGGA
>JAPXFY010001155.1:0-7500 GCA_030674185.1 Monoplex corrugatus
GCTTCTGTATGAGCATCATTCCATCTTGTTTTTGCTGTTTGGTCTGTGCAAAAAGACTGGGTGAGAGTGATGAGATGAGCTGGAAATCCCTTTTGCAGCAATGTCTTGATGAGCTCATTTTGGTCTATATTGTCAAAAGCTTTGCTGTAATCTATGAATATTTACAGGCATATTGAAGTTCCCCAGCCACACCATTGCGTTTTTAACTAGACTTGAATCGAACATAACGTGTCTCCTGTGCCTCTTCCTGGTCTGAAACCAGCCTGATTTTTTGTCAATTCACTCTCAGTCTTTGCTTTAGGTCTATTCAGAATAATATATAACATAATATTGCTTGCATGACTTACTAAGGCAGTCGTTCTGTAAATGCTACATTATTTGACATTGCTTGCTTTACGGAGCATGATGAGTTCTTGCTGCTTTCAATCTGTAGGCCATTGACGAGCATCCCAGATCTTGCAGCAAAGATGGCGTAATGCCTTGGTGGAGCTTGGGCCGCTTGCTTTTAAGCAATTCTGCTGGGATATTATCAACACCTGATGCCTTGCTACACTTGAGGTTCTTTATAGCATCTTCCAATTCATGTAGCAGAGGTAAAGGTTCCCTCTCAGTTATCTCTACTACTAGTAGAGGTAAAGGTTCCCTTTCAATTATCTCTACTATGGCAAACTTTGTCTTGAGTCTAGTGAGCTGAAGAGTTTTTCACCATAGTTTTTCCACATTTTCATAATTTTATCTGGCTCAGTTAGGGTCCCTCCGTAAGAATATACTGAGCTGCTTATTCTGGAATGCTTTGCTTTTGGCTGATATAATCTCTTTAAATAATTCATTGCCTTTATGTCTATCTACTTCTTCGGTTTTGGCGCAATCATTTCCCAGCCCTGATTGTCTGTCTGTGTGTTTCAGTTTTTCTTTTAATCTCTCTTCATCATCATTATCATCATCATCATTATCCTGTGCCTTGCCGCATGCCGTTGGCGATCATGGCTCGCTATATGAATGTGTCTTTTGTCGCTTCAAGTGTACCTCCTACTCCTTTTGTCCCAATCCATTCTGCAAAACTGTCTAATGTTTTCTGCCTGGGTCTACCTGGTGTTTTTTCCTCTAGTTTTCCCACTGTGACTAGGTGCTCAAATTTTTCTTGCCTTATAAAATGTCCTATAAATGTTGCTTGCCTTTTCCTAAGCTTCTTCATTATTTTTTTTAACACTGTATCGTTTGTTTTCTTTGCTGTCCACGGAAGTTTTAATATTCTTCTTACAAACTACATTCCTATTCTTAATCTTTTGTATTCTTGCTTGTGTCCATCTTCTCTGGCTTTTCATTACGCATCTGCCATAATGACAGTGTCTAAACATATCCAAGGTTTCGCCTTTTTTGTTCTTTCTTTCCTAGAATATATTCCACTGTGTCTTTCCATTGTTTCTTTGCGTTTCTTTCACATGTTTCCCTGTATCTTTTATTCTTTGCTTTCCAAAAGTGTTTCAAACCCGTTGTCTGTGTCTATCACGAATTCTTATTTGATATCTGGTTCGAGTAGTTTATCCAGTTTATATGTTATTTGTTTTTTATTGTTTTTGTTTTTGTTCCTTTTTTGTTTGTTTGTTTGTTTGTTTTGTTTGTTTGTTTGTTTTTTGTTTGTTTTTGTTTTTTGGGGGGTCGCTGTTTTATCTCTTCTTTCTAAATCTCTTCATTTTCATCTTTGTGTTAAAAGGATGTGATCCATACCATAATCTGCGCCTGGTCATGTTTTGCAATCAATGAAGACAGAAAACCAGTTTTTGATCACAAGAATGTAGTAACTTTGATACTTCATTTACCCATTTGGGGAAATCCATGTGTATTTCCTGCTGGGGTGACGTTGGAACCATGTGTTGAGCATGTGTTGGAGTTGGTTCACAGGACAAAAAGTGAGGAGTTTCTCTCCAATTACGTTCCCGAGCCTGGAAATTGTTTTATCCAAGTACCTGGTGCTTTGAAGTTTCTTCGCCAACTTTGGCATTAAAGTCAAACATGATGATTACTTGACTCCTGGTCTTAACTCAGTCTTTGACACTTTGTAATAGGCTGTAAAACTCTTCAATCTCTTCTTTTCTATGTTGCGATGTTGTTGCGTACATTTGCATAATGGTGGTTTGTGCTAGGTTTGTGCCCACATGAACTACTAGGATTTTCTATGACACAGTATTGTAACATATGAATCCCCTCCCTACAGGTGACAAGGTGGTTGTCACAAGGAAAGTGTCCACTTACCTCCTGTCTACAGTTACTGAGACCTGTCATACTGATTTCCTACTTTTTCAGTTCTCTCACGAGTAGGTATAGTTTTGGTGTATCTTTTAAGGGTTCTGACATTCCAAGTACCAAGGACTGTTGTGTACTATGCCCTTTTCCTTTTTTTTTTCTTTTATTTCTTTTTGAAAGTGACGCATCAATTGAACAGTTCTGAGCATGCGTATAAGAAACCAGTTTCTGATGGTTTAAGCTGACCTTGTCATGGCCTGGTGTCTTCGCTGTACGGATATTTCCTCCCCAAGGAAATCTTTTGGTCCTAGCAGCCCCAGGAGACCCAGCACTCCCAAGTTTAGTTTTTTCTCTTTCATTTCTGGTCATCATCGTTGTGTTTTTTTTATTGTTGTTGTTTTTTCTTTCATCATACAATTAGTAGGTTGCCATTTCTTCTGGAAGACTCTGACCGCGTATCAGCTGAAACATCTGGTGCGCCCTCAGTCTAACACAAGACCATTCCACTACTGTCTTTAGAACTGTTTATCGTTTTGACTCTTGGGCCATCACAGTGGTTGAAGGCTACCCATTCTTCCCATGATTCCACAGTGCATTTTAATGCTTCCGCCATGAAAACCACTGATCCTAAATGAAACATCCATCTAGTCTGCCACTGGTTATAACTCTAGGTCTGTCAAAGCCCGTTGATTGTTATCGACTCTTCCGCATTGTCTTGCTGTTGGTCATAACGATTCTTCCACTTATCTGTGAACAGATGTGTGCACTTACAGGAGAGTCTTTCCTCTGGCGAGATCACTCTCAAGATAAGAGATCACCCCACGCACATAGTTTAGCCATGCTGCCAAAGCAATTCCCAGAGAATGGCGTTGCCAGAACACGAGCAGATGCGGAGAGCATTATGTGAGCTAGATAAGAGCGTAGGGCAGCAAGTTGGATCCTGGCCATCCCAGGAGATGTGGCTACCTTTCACTGTGGGGAACTAGTCTTTATACACTCAAACCTTATCCCCTCTTTCTTGTACAGTGTGACAATATTTTGTATCTCGTATGTCTTGGGGAACTGATCCCTCCTCCCAACACTGGTAGCCTTCTCTTCTGCCGAAACTACCTAAAGCGGATCAGCATGTTACTGTCCTAGGGCTGCCAACACTGAGGCAGGTGGTAGCTGATCAGGGAGGTATGATGGTTTCCCTCACTGAATCACTTCGGCAGGGATGCCATCTTTGCTCGATGCCTTGCCATGAGAAAATGAGTCAACTGCCTTGCTGAGTTCATTTTCTGTCAGGGGTAGCTCCAGCTCATTGATGATAGGCAAGATGGGGACGCTGGCAAGGGCTGAGTCAGTGACAACGTTTTCAGTTGAGTACTGGTTTTAATAATGCTTGATCCATCTTTCTGTCCTTCTTCTTGGCATGGTCTTTCATGACTTCACTTCCTTTGGACTTTAACGTAGCAGTGTTGCTGGTGGTGGGTCCAAAGACTTTTTTCGTCTCTTCATATATGCTTAGTGCATTACCACTTTTGGTGCGTGGATGTTCTAATACAAAGTCTGCCTGTAGCTTTTTTGCAGTGCTAGCTGTCTGCTGGACATTATTTTTTGCTGTTCTTGTTGCAGCAACTTTTTTTCCTCGCAGGTCTCTTTTGCACTCAACCACAGCTACCCTCGCAGCTCTATCCTCTTAGAACTGCAATTTTATTTCTTCAGATAAGAACAGCCTTGGGGCATACACACTCAGAATGTTCATTTTGTCAGACGACGTTCAAAGGCTGAGGGAAAGAATATGTTCTAAACCACCAGTGTGAGGAATTATCATGGATAGCAGGCTGTTCTTGACTACAAAGACACCGCCGTGCTAATGAGTTTCCGCAGGGAGTATGCCTTACCTAAAGATGGTGAAATCCTTCTTTGGCAGCATGCTATCTGCAGCAAGCCTGGTCTTTTGCTGTCATGTCGATGTCCATCTTCCTCACCCTGAAGTTGATGATTGCCATTTTCCTGTTGTTTTGATCTGATGCGGGTCCTCATATTCCAAGTGGCCAGTTGCATGACTGGCGGGTTTTTTTGTTTTGTTTTGTTTCTTTGGTTTGCCAGGTGCAGTGATAGCTATCTGCTTTTTGATCAGTTTTAAGCTCCAAGCAGCCATTGATGCAGACAGACAGTGGGGGATCAGCACTTTACTGTCCTAGGGCTGCCAACACTGAGGCAGGTGGTAGCTGATCAGGGAGGTGACCTCTCCTACAATCTGAGGCAAACCTTGACACCCAGCCTCACGTCAATCCGGTTGAACCTATAACTAGTACTTCCTGCCTCTCGTGATGATTTTGCTCCTTTGCAGCCCTGCCAAAGTGACCTCTCCAATGCTGGTCCTGGGTGATGACTATGGAGATATTGGGCTGCCCAGGCTACAGAATTCTCCTCCTGAATGTGCTGAAATGATCCCAAGGAAGTAAGTAAGCAGTTCATTTGGTATCAGATTCGCTACAGAAGCTGTCAAAAGGTGTCATAACATGCCATTCAGCCACCATAGGGGTTTACTCCTTAGCCTTCTCTTCTGACGAAACTACCAAAGGCAGTAGGTTCCAACTTTTGTGTGTGTCCATCTTCATCTATCTTCACAACCGTTGGTAATATTCTTCATCCACTTGGTCTGCAATTAAAAGATTCTGTACGGATAGCTGAAGTAATAATACTGTGACCAGGGAAAACCACTAAAGCGACACAAGGATACTTTCAAGGTTAATATCATTAGCTGTGGCGTCAACACCACCAGTTTGGAAAACATTGCCTGCAACGGAGTCAATTGGCGATCACAGTACGAGCAGGGCACAATCAGATTTAAACAGTACAGGATACCTGCTATTTAACAGAAGCTGTGAGAATTCATTGAAAGGTGGAGAGAATAATGAATCCATCAGGGCTAGCATGATCACAGGCTGAAAACAACATTAAACTATGGCTACAGAAGAAATGGAATTCCTATGAGTCTGTAGAAGAGATCCTCTGCTAAACACTGCAAGAAAATCCACATGACAATATAAGGCTGTATGGAAATTGATAAATGAGAATGAGCAGCAGGGCAATGCACCACTATATACGTCTTTAGAAAATCCAGCCAGGATTTGAACCACACAAAGACACCCAAGCCAATGACTTGGATCGGGAATTTGTGCAGGCTCTTTCTTCGCTTGGGAAGTGATTTTCCGTGTGGCGTCGGAAGCTGGGAGATGATTCTTTGGCTGGTGGTGAAGTATTGTTGCTCTGGTTTCCATGCAACACCCTCACGTGTTTTTGTTGACGTTGAACTGCAGCTTAATTGCCGGTTTCAAGGACCAGATAACTGCAGAAAAGGCCCAGAAAAGAAATCAGCATACTTAGGATCCCTTGCAGACTAGGTGGGTTGCTTGATAGAGAGATGAAGGCCTGGAGTAAGGCAATAGAAGGCTGTACCATTCTCTTTTGGTCTAGTGACTGGGCTCGACCTGGCTGGTGTGCATTTCGTGACTAAGCTCCAGGGTTTGTCATATCCCCACCTTGCTATTCGGCTAGTAAAAAAAAAATGACTGTGGATTGAATCCGAATGGGTCATGCAGTGCATGGACACCGCCCCCCACCCCAACCCCGTCCTTGCTTGGGGAAATGGCTACCGAGTGGCGTTTAGAGTAGAAAATGAAGGTTCTGCCAGTGTTGAGACATTGTTGTTCTAGTTCTCTTCCAACACCCTCAGGTGTTTCTTGTAACTTCTGAACATTAAATGGGAAAAAGTTCATGGGAGCAAAATGCTTTTGAAAAAAAGAGTTCTTGAATGTGCCTTACCAGAAAGGTGGCATCCTGGCAGTATACGGCTGATTTGTGGAGCAATTCAGAGAGCTAACGCAAAGCAAAGGGACTTCGATATGGTGTGATTCTGCTCTACACATACGTATGGATCAATTCTGCGCAAGATGATTCAACTTGCTCTCAAGATATATCTCTCAAGATGTATAATGTCCCAGAGAACATCCAGGAATTATTGTAAAAGTACTTTCATTGATTCTCTGCTGTGGTTCTCCACGAAAGTATACATAGCAGACTGGATCAGTGTGGAAACAGCATTACAATGTGTTGAGCAATTTCTCCAATACAGTTCTGTCGTTTTGAAGGTAGATGTGAGCAGTTCAGGTTCAACAGAACTCAGAAATAAATACCATGTGCCCCCTTCTAAAGTTTCTCATGTTTGACATAGCAGTACCTTCCATTAATGATGAGGAAATACACAGAATACTGAAACATTTAGATGAGTTCGTCGCCTCATCCAGGATGAGTTTCAAACCAAAAAAGAAATCACACACTATGGAACGGAAAAATAAGCACAGGGGTAAATTTTACCATAACCAATTAAGCCATTCCAGCAGTGACAGAAGAACCAGCCAAGAGTCTGGTATGATGATATGATGGCTCTCTAAAAGATACAGAAAGGGGTAAGGAAACCAAGCAAATGACAGAAGAAAGCCTGCAAGTAATAGAAATACAAATTCTGTGACTGCAGTCCATAAAGGCTCTATGGCCTCAACTGATGTACGATATACTCACTGACACAGTGGAATCGTTGGAAGCCAATAACAACACATAAACAAGGAAGCGGGCTTATTGTCCCATGTGGTCTCACTGACGTTGCACGCTATTGTCGCCAGGTAAAGTTGAAACTATTCCTAGAACCCATCATCGAGGAATACAAAAAGGGAAATGTCAGGTTTCTACGCATGAAACTCCGGAAATTTAAAATTTAAAATTGTGATTTTTAATCTTAAGGGGGGGGGGGGGGGGATATTGTCACAGCCCTCAAATTTAAAAACATGTATTGATTGTTGATGTTTTGATCATAATTGTTTGTACGTTTTATGGAAGTGAATTTGCATAGAAATAATATGTAAACCATGGAAAACAGTGTAGACCTGCCTGTCATTTCATAATCCGTATATGTCAGGCTAGCTTCCTAGATATATGTATGTCTATTAAGCCATTTACTATGCAGATATTTAGATCTAGTGTTTGGGAGGAGTCCCAGTTAAAAGTCACTGTAGTGTTGACAGATTAGATCTTCAGGATTGAAATCAGAAGTGTGTAAGCTTAGTCTTAGATCTCTCAAGAGGTGAGCGAAATAGTCTAGTGGTAGAGGTGGGAGTCCGAATGGAAATTGTATTTCCATGTGCATTTGTGAGCACGTTTTGGTAAGAACATTTAACGAAAAAGAGAAAAGATGTGTAGCATACGTAG